>PVJN01016107.1:0-43013 GCA_004026805.1 Lasiurus borealis | reverse complement strand
ATTCATCTCTATGGTTAAGTTTATTCTTAAATATTTTATTTTTTCTGATGCTATTATAGATAAGATTTTTAAAATTTATTTTTCAAATAGTTTATTGGTAGTGTATAGAAATATTATGGATTTTGTATGCTGATTTTTGTATTCTGCAACTTTACTTAACATTTTTATAGCAACTCATCTCTTTCTGGAAACAATATACCAAATGTAGCAAAAATAAGTTAATTGAGGTTCCTCATATTACATATGAAAAAAAAATTTTTAACCAGAACCACAAGTTTATTTTTCTGTTATATTTTTAAAGTTACCTGTGGAAATAGTCTCACTAGTAGTTCTATTAATTCTTAGCATGAGCTTCTCTTTCAATTTCTAATGAAAATTTCCTTGCTAGTTTTCAAACTTCCATTACTGTATAGATAACCTTACTGTGTTTTCATTTACTCTCATGCTCAAAATACTCTGACACCAAATGTGTGTGTGTGTGTGAGTGTGTGTGTGGGGGGTGTGTTTTATATGATCAATTATCCAATACTAGCTGGCTGTCCTACAACTCATTTCAGTTCTAACACTATGTACCTACAGTTAATGCAGACCCCACAGGTTATGGGTGAAGTCCCACAAGAATGCAGCTCACTACAGACACCAGGCCAAAGTTCAGGTTTCTAGAAAGTCCAGGCTGTCACTTCTAACTGATCAGCTATAAATCAGGGTTCCTGTGACCTCCTCCTCAGATTCCATAATTTGTAAAAGTAGCTCAAAGAATCAAGAACAGAAGTCTAGCCAAAACCGATTTGGGTTGGTGGATAGAGTGTCAGCCTGCAGACTGAAAGGTCCCAGGTTCGATTCCGGTCAAGAGCATGTACCTTGGTTGCAGGCACATCCCCAATAGGGGGCGTGCAGGAGGCAGCTGATCGATGTTTCTCTTTCATCAATGTTTCTAACTCTCTATCCCTCTTCCTTCCTCTCTGTAAAAAAAAAAATCAATAAGATATTTTATAAAAAGAACAAGTTTACTTCTTCTTGATAATTTATAACAAAGTATATTTTAATGGACATAAATAAACATACCAATGGAAAAATATACAGGGCAAGGTCCTGAAAGGTGCTAAGCACATAAGCTTCTATCCCCTAGGAGGTGGGGTGTGCCAAACTTCTGCAAATGCATGTGTTCACCAACTTGGAAGCTGTCTGAATCCCACACCTTAGGGATTTTTATATAGACATGACTTCTTATTAACTCAGTTCAGGAGGATGGGGCATAAGGTTGAAAATTCCAAGCTTCTAATCATGGCTTGGTCTTTTAGTGACCAACCCCTAGCCAGGAGCCCACCAAAAGTCACCTTATTAGTACAAAAGATATTCCTTTGATCCATGAAATCCCAAGAGATTTAGGTACTGGGGGTCAGAAACTGGAGTCAAAGACCAAATATTAGCAGTACTGAGGGCCCAGATAGATACATTTATTATTTCACAGCTCAGCTCCAGGTTGCTGGCCACAGACTCCTTATAACAACATGATGACATCTGTTTATTATGCCTTCTAACCTTGGGAAATAACAAGAAAACTCTATGTTAAGAATTGAATGACCACTCGGCCTGGGATGTGAGTCATGGAGTTCCCTGGAAATCCCTGGGGAGGGGGAGGTGGAGTCAGTGAGTTCCTACCTGCCATGTGGAGGTTTGTTCAAGCTGCCAAAGAACATGGAATGTTTGGTGTATAGTTTGCAACAACAACTACTTTTAATAACTGTCTTGCATTATGAGAATAATAACAAAAGAAGGCCAACATCCCACTGCCAAAACCATCAGAGAACTATCAGCTGCTGACACTAGAAACAGAACCGTGACTCTCAAACAAGCAGACACATGATGGAAAATGTCCTAAGCACACAGCAGATGAACCACAGAAATAAGGAATTAAATTGCCTTATAATGAGGCTTTGGGCCCCCAGAAAGAACTTGTGGAACATGAAGATTTTTTCCAGGGGTTTCCAGAGATAACAGGGAAGGAAAATCTAGTGTCAGTTTTCTCTTAGTGCAGCTGTACATAATAGATAATTTTATTATAATCACCTTGGATAAAACAGTGAAAAATCATATACTAAATATTCAGATGTTCAGCTTATATTTGATTATTTTCAATTATCAGAATTCTAATTTTTTCTTTATACGTTAGTGAAGGAGAGTCCTATATTTAGCTTCCTGAACTCAAAATACATTCAAATTTAAATCTATCATAAATGTAATGCACAGCAATTCTTTTTGGCCTGAAGCTAAGATTGCTAAGTACAGTGATAAATATTGTCCTTACTCAATAAGAAGAAATAGGTAAGGCAAAGTAGTTATTTATTGACTAAATTCATTTTTTTAAAAAGTAACCTTGATTTTTTTTTTCAAATTTGGTGTTTGAAATGGAACAAATATGACACCTGTGTTTGTCTTCTATAGCCACTTTCATTCCAGTTTTTCTTTTGTTTTCAACACATTTTTTAAAGAAAGTGAAATAACTAGATATTCTCTGTGGCTATAGTCCCTAGAACTCAAAATAAATTATAAGATGTCTATTTTCAATGTTAGTATAATTGCATAACAATGAGGTAATAAAATGTTTATAAAGAAATGTATTAGAACAACTATAATAAAATTTAATTTATTTAATTTATATTTATTTAATTTATATTTATTTAATTTATAGGAAAGGGTTTTCCTCTCAAATGTCTATGCTAACTATTCAGCTAAACAAACACTTAAACTAAGTACATAATAAATCTGTTAAATTTGTTTTTATTTTTCATAATCAATGAATATATATATGTATTCATTGATTTCAGAGAAGAAGGAAGAGAAAGAGAGAAATATCAATGATGAGAGAGAATCATTGATTGGCTGCCTCCTACACATCCCACCTCCCCTGCACCCATCACTGGGGATTTAAACTGCAACCCAGGCATTGTCCAGAATAGACAGGCCTGTGCTCTACCCACTGAGCTAAACCAGCTAGGGCAGTGGTTGGCAAACTCATTAGTCAACAGAGTCAATTATCAACAGTACAACAATTGAAATTTCTTTTGAGAGCCAAGTTTTTTTAAGTTAAACTTCTTCTAATGCCACTTCTTCAAAATAGACTCTTCTAGGCCCTGGTATTTTGTGGGGCCGAAGAGCTGCATGTGGCTTGTGAGCCACAGTTTGCTGACCACTGGGCTAGGGTATTAAGTTTGTTTTTAAAGTCACCAATTCATCAGTAAATCTGCAAGTGAGTGACATGTACAATTCATTGTGACCTTGAAAAAAATATAGTTTCAATATTGAATACTGTCTCTGGTTTTCCAAATCTACTCTTCATTAGATCCTAATGAACCAAACCTCAAGTTGAAACAGGCCCCAATTACTCAAAAAAGCCTTTACCATGTGATTAGATTATGCATATAAATGCATATTAGAAAGATTTTTATCAGTCAAGTAGAATCTATATGATTGTTTTTAAGTACGTAAGTCTTAATAATACATTGTCATGATGCTGAATAGTCTTGTGTGCCACAATAAATTGAATTTAATTAATAAGATTCTCATAGCATATTAATTTAATCAAACAGGTAGATATTATAATGCTTATTGTAATAGAAAGTATATTAATAATGGATCTATTGGTAAATGTCTAGCATGTTCTTCCATTTATTGCAAAAGAAATAATGAACCTCTAAGAATGAGTAAAGAATCCATTAGTTAAGTCAGCATACAGTTTTTAAATACATAACATGCTTGAGCAAATGCCCATACTGTAGCTAGTAAAATGATAAATAAGAGATTGTTGCTTCCATTTAGTGCAAGGGCAGACAGGAAAATAATTGCAACAATAAGATAAAACTCTATTAAGACTGTAGTCCATATGCAGTTGGAAGGGAAGGGAATTACTATTTTTTTTTGTTAATGAAGAAAGACTTCAAAGAAACAAATATAGATTGGGGACATATAATTAAGGTCTTTTTGTTGCACTATGAAATATTGGGGAGTCAAATTTTTAAAACAAGATGTTGATATAAGCTGATTTGCACTTTATAATAATTGCTCTGTTCTCAGCTACAAATAATCGATTTACACAGGAGAAACTGGGAGCATGGACAGCATTCATAAGGCTGTGCAGACAAGAGAGGAATGGGGGCTAAACAAAAGTGGTGGAGGCTGAAATGCAGAGGGGAGAAATATTCAAAACCGTAAGTAATGGTAGAGGTGGTATCTAGAGAATTTAGTGCCAAAGAAAATCTGTGTTTCAAAGACAAGAGATATCAAAAACACCTAAAATTGAAAAATATATACATGGAAAAACCAGTTTTGTATATTATATTATTTTTCCAAAGGTGCCATAGTACATACTAGAGACTGGGTGGCTTCAACAATAGAAATTTATTTTCTCTTAGTTCTGGAGGTTAGAAGTTCAACATCAAATTTTCAGCAGATTTTGTTTCTACTGAAGCCTCTCTTCTTGCATTACAGTTTGCTGCCTTCTTGCTGTGTCCTCACATGGGCTTTGTTTGCTCTGCACATAAACATCCCTAATGTTTCTCCCTTTACTTATAAAGACACCAGTCATATTGGATGAGGGTTCCCTTGTAAACACATTTAACCTGAAATATCCCTACCTCCAAATACTGTCACACTGGGGCTTAGGGCTTCGATATATGAACTTGGGGGCCACTATTCAGTCAATAACAGATTAATTACATTTTAGATTTTCATCTACAAATGTCTAGGGAAAAGCTAAAAAGAAATGCACTGGATACTTAAATACACTAGAAGTTGTGAGCTTATTTGTTACAGCATGCATGTTAGTAACATATGATCTAGGAAATGAATGTTCTCATGATCCTACTTCTAAGTTATATTAATCAGGGTGGTAGTATAATAAATAGTTATTTCTCACTTACCCAAATTTTTATGTAAGTTACATAGCCCTTAACCATTTTATAACTTTTCCAATTGGGCTACAGAGCCTCCATGATTATTACTGGAAGTCTGTATCTGATATTTTTAAGGGGCCAGTCCTGGAAGTGTTTTATATCACTTTCATTCCACATCCCCTGTTTTAGAAAGAAGTCTAGCTGTATGGCCTCACTGTAACTGTGAGACTGAGAAATGTTATCTTCTTGGGAACCCAGGAAGTGAAAGTGATAAACTAAGTGAATACTATCACCTCTGTGACATCAGAAATAATCTATATATGTTAAAGTCTAAGTGACAATTCAATTGGTAGCTATGATGCACACTGACCACCAGGGGGGCAGATGCTCAATGCATGAGCTACTAAGCTGTGGTGACTTAGCAGTTGCAGTTCTTGGGTGACATACCCAGAACCAGAGAAGAAGGAGCCCGATTCCGTAGTGCATCACATGAGAATCATCCTCTCAAATCTGGAACCCCGCAAGGGATGTCAGAGAGCTGGTTTTTGCCCGATCCCCACAGGCCAGGCCAAGGGACCCCACAGTCTGACATCCTTAGTGCTGGCGAAGGACCTCACTCGTGCATGAATCCATGCACTAGGTCTTTAGTTACTACTAATAATCTGTTTTTAATTCATTACCTTTATTTTTATTAGTCTCTTTGTAAAATGATATACAAACACAATTGCTTTTCTTTTTATTTTGTTTTACTACTTAAAACTCATATTGAGGTCTTTATCTCTATATATAAAAGCCAAGCAACTAGAACGATGGAATGACTGGAATGACCAGTTGCTATGATGTGCACTGCAGTGGCCAACTGACCTAATTGGAGCCCTGTTCGCCCCCCCCCCACACACTTCCCACTTTCTTCAGCCCATCCCCCCAGCTGGACCAGCCCTGATCAGCACCCCCTTCCACCCCAGTCTGGGGAAGGGATGACCAGCCAACCACCCACAGCACCTCCCCTGGGCCGGCTCCATCCAAACTCCCCCAATAGGCCTGCCTCCCCAATAGGCCTTGATCACTGTCCAGGCTGAAGGACCCCACCCATGCATAATTTGTGCACTAGGCCTCTAGTTTTAATATATAACTGAAGATTTCTTAAATGAAAAATTTACTCCCAAAGATGCTCTTAAAATAACAAAATTATCTTGAGTTAATTAAAACCATCATTTCAATGAATATTTAATGGAATGAGTAAATTGTCATGATGTAAACTCTAAAAATAGAGTATTTATTTCAATATTAATCAAATTCACACACACACAAAAAAAATACACGCACATGCATGCTCATTATAAAACCTTTTAAGGGGAAGGAAATTTACTTCTTAAGAAGGATTCCCCTGAATAATGAAATATGGGTGAAATTTAGTTTTGTGTCATGTTTCTTAAGATTCTCTAATTTTACTCTCTATGTCTATGAGCTTAAACTAGAGATCCTGAGGGCCTCCTCAGTGTTTCTCCTAGTGGTAACAACAGCACTATAATTTCATTTAAATTATTAAAATTATCTTTGCAGGTAATAAGTCATAGAAGAAAACTTTAGTTATTTAGGGGATAGTTTTAATTTTGTTACTATTCTTTGATTCAAGTTAAAGAAAATACCACCTTCAGCATAGCTGAATATTAATTGCAATGTTTTCATCTTAATTGTTAATTCATTTGTCATAATAAAGGCACATTTTCAAGTTGTTCAACAACTCAGCTTAGAACTTTAGGAATGCAGGCTCTTTTATTATTAGAACTTAATAAATTTTGACCAGCATGAACTGCCATCAAAATAAGTGACTACACTAGTAGTTGCCTAAATTCTAACTTAAGATATGCAATTATATATAAAGTAACGTTTAGTGGGACTATAAACTTTAACTTTAACTTTTAATCCCTGTATGAGGTCATTAGTTACATATTTTTAGACTAGTATGCTAATAAAAACTGAAGGCAGGCAAAAATGTTTTATGATCTTTTCTAGGTAGGTGACAATTCTTAAAAATTTTTAAGAATTTATCTACAAATAAATTTAAGTCCTCAAGGTATTAATGATCCATATCTATAATGAACTGTGATCTTTTTTGTTATAATTCCAAGGGAAAATATTGCCAGTTTATGAATGCAGATCAGAAGTTAACACTTATTGCCTATAGATTAAGTTTTACCATAAGTAACTATTCACTTAATCTGCATTTTTTAGATCATAAATTCAACTGATGTAGCTTTCCTTTTATCAAAAAAAATATTTTGTAAGTAATGAAAAGAAAAATAATTTTCAAAGAAATATATTAACATTTTAAAAACTAGGAGTTTTTCAAAGTTGTCAAGGTAAGGAACCATAATTACTTGAAAATGTATGAAAAATATACAAATTCCAAGTTTCAGGTTATTTATAAAATCTTAAATTGCTATAGATTATAAAGGTAATCAAAACAGTAACCCTAAAAAAATATTATTAGTTGAATCATTGAGTTTGTACAGTGAGTGATGCAAAAAAAAAAAAAAAAGTAGACGATAATATGATAAGTGTACTTATCTAGGCTGAAGACTTCTATTGCTATTCACCCTAAATATTTACAAATCCATATTCTAAACAGGCAGCAAATATGCTAACTTTAATCATAATTCGATTAAAGTCAATGTTTCTAGTTGAAAGTTTTTTCTTTATTGTGTTAAAAATTACTGGTTTCAAAAAAATCAAAGCTGACATTTATATGTGATGCATTTATTTCTTTATATGTTCAAGTGTACACGGTGACTTAGCTGTCTGAGATGATTTATTGTGATAACATATCGTGCTATGATGCTGGGCTATGACTATACTGCCATAATGCTCAGTTTAGTGTACTTTTATATTCATGTATTCTTAAACTGGGCATAAATTAATTTATGCTAATATGACATTTTAAAAGAAAATCTAATTTCGAGGATACACACACACTCACACACACACAAACACACCACAATAGCTACAAAAATTAGGTATCTTCTTTCACTCAATCCTAAATGGGAATGTTCATGGAATAAAAAAATCCTTCCCAGTATAACCCCTTCTTTGGCTTTCGCTTGTCAGGTACTTAACAAATTAGGTGTCATTTTTCAAATGCTTACTTCTCTTGCTACTCCACATAAGGTATCTGACTATTTGTAATTCAGAAAGAATGGAGGATAGTTTTGTAAAGAAAATTTAGTCTTTGATCAAATATCACAGTGCTTTAAAAATCTCATAGGAGGTTCAATTTGCTACAGACTTGATTTTTTTTTTAAACCTGGTAAGAGGTCTGCAATTTTTTTTTCTTATTTTAATTTATTGGCTTATTTTAATGACCTTGGTTAACAAAATGATATAGGTCTAATGTATACAAGTCTAGAATACATTGTCTATGTCATGTATTGTGTGTTCACCACCCCAAGTCAAGTCTCCATGCATCACCATTTATCTCCTCTTTACCCTACTTTCCTCTCCCTAATGCTCTTACCCTTTGTTAACCACTATACTGTTAATCTGTGTCTACTAGGTGTTTTTTTTCCTACTTTCTTTCTTTGTTTAATCCTCTCACCTTTTTACCGTGTCCAACCTCCTTCCCCTCTGACAGCTGTCATTCTGTTCTTTATATCTATGAGTCTGTTTCTATTTTGTTTGTTAGTTTATTAATTAGGTTCCACATAGGATTGAAATCATGTAGTACTTGTCATTCCCTATTAGGCTTATTCCACTTTGCATAATGTTCTCCAGGTCCATCCAGGTTGTTACAAAGAATACGATCTTTTTAAATTAAATCTTTATTATTCAGATTATTATATTTGTTTCTCTTTTTTCCCCTCCATAGCTCCCCTCCACCCAGCTCCCACCCTTCCCTCTACCCTTACATCCCTCCTGTTGACCTCATCAATAGGTGAATGATTTTTGTCCAGTCTCTCCCTGTACACCCCTTTCCCCCTGAGAATTATCAGTCCACTCCCTTTCTGTGCTCCTCATTCTATTATATTCACCAGTTTATTCTGTTGATCAAATTTTTAATTCACTTATTTTTTAGATTCACTTGTTGATAGATATGCATTTGTTGTTCATAATTTTTTATCTTTTACCTTTTTCTTCTTCCTCTTCTAAAAGAGGACCTTTCAGCATTTCATATAATACTGTTTTGGAGTTGATAAACTCCTTTATCTTTTTATTATCTGTGAAGCTCTTTATCTGCCCTTCAATTATTAATGATAGCTTTGCTGGATAGAGTATTCTTGGTTGTAGGTTCTTGCTATTCATCACGTTGAATATTTCTTGCCACTTTTGTCTGGCCTGCATCGTTCTGTTGAGAAATCAGCTGACAGTCGTATGGGTGCTCCCTTGTAGGTAATGAACTGTTTTTCTCTTGCTGCTTTTAATATTCTCTCTTTGTAAATGACTGGATATAGAGTTCAAAACCACACTTATAAGGTTTGTCAAGAATATCCTAGAAAAGTTGGATAAAGTTAGTGAGTCCCAAGAGAAGATGAAAAAGAACCAACTAGAGATGGAAAAGATCCAACTAGAGATGGAAAAGGACCAATTAGAAATTAAACATACACTGACTGAAATAAAAAATATTATTCAGAGACCTAACAGCAGACTAGAGGAAGGCAAGAATCAAGTCAAAAATTTGAAATATAAAGAATCAGAAAACACTCAACTGGAAAAGCAAGAAGAGAAAATAATTAAAAAATGTGAAGATAATGTAAGGAGCCTCTGGGACAGCTTCAAGTACACCAACATCAGAATTGTGGGGGTGCCAGAGGAAGAGAGAGAGCAAGATACTGAAAACCTATTTAAAGAAATAATGACTGAAAACTTCCCACATCTGGTAAAAGAAATAGACTTATAAGTCCAGGAAGCACACAGAATCTCATATAAAAGGAATCTAAAAAGGACTACACCAAGACACATCATAATTAAAATACCGAGATTCCCTTTCTTTTTATGGCCGAATAGTATTCCACTGTGTTAATGTACCACAGCATTTTTATTCACTCCTCTACTGATCACCATGACAGCTGTTTCCAAATATTGACTATTATAAATCATGCTGCAATTAACATAGAGGTGCATATATTCTTTGTAATTATTATTTTTGGTTTTTTTTTCAAATATTTTTTTTTCAAATATTTTCTCAGAAAATATTTGAAATTGGTGAGTCATAAGGCATTCCCATTTTTAATTTTTTGAGGAAACTCCACACTGCTTTCTCCACTTTGGCTGCACCAAGCTGCATTCCCACCAACAATGCATTTGTGTTCCCTTTTCTTCACATCCTCCAAAGCTGATTTGTTGATTTATTGATGATAGCTAATTTGATACATGTGAGGTGATATATCATTATGGTTTTAATATGCATCTCTCTGTTGAGTATATTTTCATATGTCTGTTAGCCATCTGTATGTCCTCTTTGGATAAATGTCTATTCAGGTCCTTAACCCATTTTTTAATTGGATTTTTTGTTTTATTGGTGTTAAGTTTTATACATCTTTATAAATTGTAGTTATTAACTTCTTATCAAATATATAATTGGCAAATATGTTCTCTCGTGCAGATTTTTTTAAAAACCTCATAAGAGCTGCAATTTGCTTCAGGCTTATTTAATACTTGAGGCCCGATACATGAAATTCCTGCAAGGGGCTTCATCTGGAAGGTCGTCCAGACAGTCGTTCCACTATTTGGCTGTCCAATCTAATTAGCATATTACACTTATATTAGTATAGATGATCTTACTTTCACCAGAAAGAAAATTAAGCAGGATTTCTAATACAAACATGTCATACTAATAAAATTTTTTCCAGAAAAAAAGTATAAAGTGATATATTTAAAACTTCCATTTCTACTCATTTACGTAATTTAATTGACTCCCAACACATTAAAAATAAATGTAACTTATGACACCTCATATATTAACAAAATATCTTTAAAATATATTGTTTGCCTTGAATTATAATTATTACCTAATAACACCATCTACAAGTCTATAAAAAATATAACTATTAGGCAAATAAAACAAAATTTAAAGGACAAGAATGTTCTCAAAGCTAGAATTTCTACTACTGTATTTTTCTCAGTAAATCAGAAAAGGGAAATTACTATATAAAATATATTTAAAAAGTCACTCTATATACATGATCATATGGTCTCTATAAATTATAGTAAAAAATGTAAAAGAAGTAAATATTTTTACAAGGTTATACAAAAGAACATGGGGGATACTTCTGTATTTTTATTTTTGCTTATTTTTTAGAAAAAAGAAGGTCAAAGATCATAGATATCACTCTGTAACCACATGTTTTACTACTCAGGAAACATAATTCACTCTTTCATAATGATTATCACCTAAACTGATCCTGCCTTTCTATTAAAATTGTTACAAAACCTAGATCCAATAATGTGTGGTATCTGCTATCAAAGTATAAAGGGAAAAAAGACTTATCTATATATGGTTCCAGAGAGGCCAAATTACTTTTGTGGTTTTAAGAGACCAGAGAAATTTTAGATCATGTATCTTGATCTAATTTTGAATCTTATTCTTGGCCTCCATGGGACAAATGTGTATTATGTTTTAACAGTCTTCCCTTAGTGCATTAAAGTATAGAACTCACAAGAGAAATTGTCTAATTCTTCAAAAAGTCTCTAAGATATTATCCCTCATTTTTGACACTAACTCCAGATGCAATGTACCATTGATTTGAAAAATCTGCTTTATATGCATTAGCTTTTTAATGAAATTTTGGTTGCTTATTTTAAATATATCTATCTTCACACACAGGCATCCACAATTTTTTTAAGTTTGAAACACTATATTAAATTGTAAGGAAAAGGAAGCCAAGTATGCTTATACTAGAGGCCTGATGCACAAAATTTGTGCACAGGAAGGGGGTCTCTCAGCTTGGCCTGCACCCTTTCCAATCTGGGACCCCTCAGAACTGCTGGCTCCTAATCACTCACCTGACTGCTGGCCTGATCCCTCTTACTGCTCTCCCCTGATTATTTGAACCTCCTAACTAATCTCCCCTGATAGACTGATCCTCCTAACTGCTTTCCCCTGCCTGCCTGCTTCTAACTTCCTCTGCCTCAGCCCTGCCACCATGACTTTGTCCGGAAGGACGTCTGGAAGATGTGTTCAGTCTAATTAGCATATTACCCTTTTATTAGTATAGATGCCACCTTGTCCTAAAAATGCAGGTTGTTATAGGTTTTCCTATCATGGAAGGGAGCCCACAGTAGCATCCTGGGTTCTGACCAGGGCTTATGCACTCAGGCTTTATCTCAGCAGATGAGATTCCTAGTAGAAGACTCATGGATGTACTTTGAACATTTCTATTGATTTTGCTAAATCATCCTCTAAAAATGTAGAACCACTCTAAACTTCTACCAGTAACCATGCATGTGTCCTCTGTCCTACTTTGATGCCAATTCAGTGATTTCTCCCTTGAAGCTTCCCTCCTCTCAGCCGGGACTGCTTGGCACTTGAGTCAATCTCACTGTTCAGCCCGGTACTTGATTTCTCAAATTAGAATTATGGAGGAGGAAAAATAGTTTACCTCAACCCTCCTGAGTTCTTAGCGCAGGCCCTTGTAATGAAAGAGAGATTACCAAGAGAAAAACAAAAGTTCATTAACATGTGTACCTCATGTATATGTATGTGGTAGATCCCAGGGAAAAATGAATAACTCCTCAAGGTGGCTTAGAATCCATATTTAAATATCTTCTTTCTAGGGAAAGGGGATGGGAGATGTAGGCCTCTTAGAGAAGAATAAATTATTTTTAGGAAAGATGAATGGGGGTGGGGAGAGAGAGTTTGTAATAAAGTTTGGGTGTGATGTCAACTTCTAGTCTCCTGTCCTGTGACAGGAGTCAGTCTTCTCTGCCTGATGACATTTTCCCATCCAGGGGACCTATGACATTTAAGCTCCTTTAGGAGTGTCCAATTTTAGGCAGATCAGGAGACTTCAGTGAAAGTCTCTCCTTGCATTTGCTGTTTTTAAAGCATCTGCAGCTCAAGGTCATCAATATAACAACACAGCATATGTTCGGGTGGCATGTTCTCCGACCTTCAGAATAAACCTAATAAAAGCTTGTTTCCTCTTTTAGATGATTTACCACAGTAGCATTATTCCCTGGAGATGGTATCCTTCCTGGGAGTGGTCATAACATACCCTGTTTTTGAAGAAAGGTGTAGGCCACATCACTAAATAAACCAGGGGCAGTTTTCTCATCTTGTGGAAAGGGAAATAAAGTCATGATAGTTTATCTCCCTTTACACAAATATCCTGTGGGTTTGTGTCTCTGCTGTGGCCCCAGCAGCTCCAGCATCACCACAGCCATGGGACTTGGAGCTGCTGGGTGTCGGGCTCTCTGTGGGCTTGTGTCTCTGTTCCTCTGGCCCCCACAGCCCCAGCACCATCACAGTCACAGGGCTTGAGGCCTCTGTGTGCTGGGCCCTCCTGCAGGCTTGTGTTTCTGCTCCTCTGGCCCCCATAGCAGTGACAATGAAGCAGGCCCAGAAGCCATGGCGATGATGCAAGCAGCCCGGCCCAGCCTCCATCTTTGTCATGGACTGACAATTTGCATATTTCTCTTTATTGGCTGTTGATGCCACCATATTTGTTATGGAGTTATGGTCAATTTGCATATCCCCTCTTTATTAGATAGGATAAGTTATACTATGGTAACCATGTTAAAAATATTACATTGATTAGAATGAAATTTCATACTGAAGGGATAGAGAAATTTTTCTTCTAGAAATTTCAATTGGTTTGTTAACTTAATCTATACTAATAAAATAGCAAAATTGACAGTACCTTTGTGATGACCACTAGCGAATTAGGAGTGAGTATGCAAATTAACCCAGCAAAGATGGCATATTAATTTGCATACACAGGCGCCAAGGGGTCGAGGGGGAGGTGGGACGCTTGAGTTATCGCCATGGTGACAATGCAGGCATGCTACACTGCCCCAGCTGTTCCAGGCCTCTGGGTAGTGTGGGAAGGCAGAAAGGTTGCTCCTAGCAAGAGCAAAAGATGGCTCTGGCTAGAGTGAAAGTGGTGTCAGCAGTCAGGGGAAGGAAGGCCCATTCTTGCATAAATCTTTGTACATTGGTCCTCTAGTTTCAAATATAATTCTGAACATACAGAGTTGTTTAGGAAGAAAAAAAGACTGACCGTAGCCAATGTTGATTTATAATTTTACTATTTTCTTATTTACTTTTGAGAAGAGGATAACTTAAGAAAACAATGATCTGGAATATGTTGAGATTTTAAATTTATGGTATTAGAATCCCTATCACCTCTCCTTACTTGAAAATGGCAATGTTTTCATGAGTTTTATATTTCAATTTACCTAACCAATCATCAGTACTCATTTGCAAACATGTGACTAAGAAAGAAAACAGCAATCCATGACAGGGAAACCATAGTTTTTTGTTTTTTGGTTTTTTTTCCTGTTGAACTAAACAATTTCAGAGATTGCCAAAATCAGATACACTCTAAATCATGATGGAAGCAAACAAAAATATTGCAATTTCTTAATCTTGTCTGGAACATAGACAAAACAAACAACTCTGTCCAAAACACAACAATGACCTTTTAATTATTACATGAGTTCCTGATGCTTCTTTATCAATTTCAGCTTTATACCTGATCCATTCTCTCACCATCCACAGAAAACACTATAAAATAACCAATTATAGAATTACCGTTTCTTTCCAATAACATGCAACAGAGCGAATACACTTCCTTTCCAAACCCTCTCCAAAATCACCTAATGGAAGCCCATATTGTAAAATAGCTTTCTCTTAAATCCTCTTGCTGAGATGCTCCTTATTACACCCTGGTAAACTGTCTTCCTTGAGGCAATGAGCCAATAACCTCAATTTCATTTGCATACACGTTCCCAATAATCTCTGACTAAAAGGGAGGTAGCATGACCTTGCACAGTAGTTATTTTGTACACATATGAAACTGTCCATATATGGCACGCTGTAAACATGTATAACACCTCTTTACATTCCCATTATGACCTCTTTTGTCTTTTGGATTTTTGTTAACTTGAGACTATCAGAATAGAAGCTGAAACTTTATTTTCTCTTTAATGTGTTTAAATTGATATTTTAAACATGTAAATACATTCAATAGATATCTTTCTCAGTGCCTATTACATGCTGAACACTCTTCTGGGTGCTTGGAGACACTTGAGAAAATAATATAAACAGTATTCTTGCTCTTTAGTTAAGGAACAACACTATGTGCCAGATATTGCTGGGAAAGAGGTATTGTGCAAACAGAAGCATTTAAGTAACTTGGGTGGAGGGCGTGTGATAGTATGAGTAGGTGAGTGTAAAAACAATTCCCTATTTGTTAAGAATTCTTGCTTCTAGCCAGTCTGTGTTCTTTTTAACCTTGTTTGGAAATCCAATCAATTCCTTTATAAACTGATTACTTTGTTATCATACCTTGTGAGAGGCGGTCAATAATGTTAGAAACACACAGGCTTACTCTTTCTTGCCATTTTCCCAGGCCACCTGTTTCTTTGTCATGTGTTCTGTCTTTTAAGAAACTGTAGATGAAATATTACTAAATATTTTGCATTTAATAATATGGATCTCTAGCTTTCCAACCTGTTACCTTATTGGTATGAACACAATTGCTAATTCAATGTCAACATTTTATGTGTTTTTTTTTTATTGTAGCACCCCACTCTAAAGAACTGATTTTGCTATGAGTTTAGTTATCACTTGTTGCTATAAATACATTTTGATTTATTGGTGATTTAGAAAGATTAGAGCTGCATATTCAATCCCCTCAAAGTACAAGGTTTACATCTGGCTACTCAGGAACTCAGACTCTCTCTCGTGATGCCCACATTCTCCATGTCCTCAGAGTCCTCTCTGCTCTCCCAGAAGATAGGGAGAAAGAGTTTAGAGAAAAAACACTCCCGACATTGACCATTTGGCCTGAAATAGACTCAGGTAACTCTTATGTTTTATTGGCCAGGATCCAGAAAATTACTTCATTTAAAGGCACATATGTTCTAACAGTATATGTGATAGGAAAATGAAATTGGTTTTGGTGAACACATTACAGTCTCTATCACAAGGAACTTCAAGCATTTAATTTTTTATACTGGTATTGTTGTTTCTTACAGCTTTCCAAAACCACAGTAGCAAATGAATAGAAATAGACCTAGGGGAATTAAATTCTAAGACATTTCTGAGCAGTCATTTGCTTCTAACTTCAATTAAAGAAGTGTCATTTGTTATGTGACTCATAAAAACTAGAGAGAACAACTGTTGTGCTTCAATTTGCATGTAAGTTCTCATTTAAAATCTTCTCTTATTATCAACCAGCTAGTTCAAAGCATCTACTCATAGGCATTAACACTTTGCACAGATTTTGAGAGAAAAAGGAGCTCATTTTCCAGTGTTTCTACTATGTACAATTATTTCTTCTATGCACTGTGAAGCACATGATTTAAATTCACCTACTTTCCAATTCCTGGAGTTAAGAAGATCCTGTGGTTTCCATTGTAACAGCTCTTTGACAATCAGGATGGCACAAACTCTGCAAGCTCTTCTCATTTTAATAATAACTTTAGATTCAATTGTGATAAGAGGAAGCAAAAATGTTACTTGTTAGTAGCTCTTGCTGTCCTGAATATCTGGGCTTATTTTCTCAATTGGCATATAAAATTAATATTTCCTCTCAGTACCAGAGAGTCCTAAATTTTAAGTTTATTTGATAACCTTTCTGCATGATTTTACTTGTGCACTCATATTTTAATCTTACCGTGTTTTCAAATTGTTCCCTTTGTTTAGATTAGATGGTTTAAAATAGCC
The DNA here is from genome assembly GCA_004026805.1 of Lasiurus borealis. NCBI lineage: Eukaryota > Metazoa > Chordata > Mammalia > Chiroptera > Vespertilionidae > Lasiurus > Lasiurus borealis. The sequence goes on along the minus strand of PVJN01016107.1, from coordinate 26,234 downwards.
TAACCTTTGGTTTTTAAGAAGACCAGTGAGGAAGTTGGTTGTTGGATAGAAAAATTGGATAAAAATAAATGGATCCTTGGATGCAGATATTTTACTGGAGTTGTTTTATCTGACTTCTCAGAGAGCAGCACTGTTCCTCCATTGTTAACAGTATGAGTGCTTCACAGTGGGAAATTCTTAGCCAGAAGCCCTGGTTCAGGGTTTCCCTATGTTCTAACCATCACGATTTGTGAAGAATTATTTTTTCCATTCTTATAAAGGATGGAAAAAAGTCCCAAATTCTAGGCAGACAACTCATGTTTTAAACACACAAACAATGAAATCTATGGAGATAAGCCAGGTGACACTGAATGACCATTGACATGAGCTACACAAGTAGGAGCAAGAAAATAATTCTTCCAATAATTTGATTTTTATGTCCTTATTTGATTACTGCTCTTAACTTCAAAGAGTTGTGGTTAAGAAGAAAAAAAAGCAACAGGAAATGAGACAATTACAGAGAAAAATGCAAATTGAAGGATTGTGAATATATAGAAATTGGTTAAATTTATGAAAATAATTAGCATTACAATACATTTTCACATATTGAATATTATTTGAGAAAAATATTTCAGAAAGTTTGAATGAAAAGTTGGTTACACTCATGAAAGCTTTAGGGAATTAATGAAGTAATATTTTATATATCAATTATTCAGAGTTTAACAAGCTCAGCCTATAAAAATAGAAAAATCAAAAGCCATATGATTTCATTCATACATGGAAATAAAATTGAAAGCAACAAATGAACAAAAAAGATAAACAAATAAACAACAACTCATAGACACAGACAACTGTTACCAGAGGAAAGGGGGTTGAAACAGTAAAGAGTACAGGGGTGACATATATGGTATTGGAAGAATATTTGACTTTGGGTAGTAAACACACTATGTAATATACAGATGATGCATCATGGAATTGTACACTTGAAACCTAAATAGTTTTACTAAACAATGTCACCCTAACAAATTTAATAAAAATACAGCTTATTTATAAAAGCAAGTAAATGCAAAATTTCTGAATATTGACTTAAATCATTAGCAAAGCAAGTGGCTACTCTGGTCTTCCATAGAACTCCTTTACTTCATGCCATATGTTGTTACATTTAATTATTAAACAAGCTTTGTTTCTCCTATTATTATGGTATTCTGTTTACCTATAAATCATATTAGAGGGCAGTTCAGAAGCAAGAAGTGAGTTATTTTCAAATAAGCCACATGACAGTAACAAGAAATAAAAACCAATATTGAAGGAAGAATTATTCAGCAATTTCTGGGAAATTAAATATGATTCCATTTAGTATAAGTCAAAAACTCTAAATTAGCAATGAAAGTACCCCTGGACTGAAAAATTATAGTGATTATATAGTGATCCAGTTAACTTCATACTAATATACATTTTAATTAAAAGGGCCATATTTCTACCAAATGAATTTCAAGTTTTAAAGATATCACCACATATGGAAAGATAACTATTCATAATATATCATTGATGTTAACTTCCAAAGAGTTGTTTCATTATTTCAAAAATTATAATTTTTTTTAATGGGAGGATCATTCTTGTAGCTTTATAAAACAAAAGCCACATATGGAAAGATATTCATAATAGACAACAGTAGAGTGGTTACCAGAGGGAAGGGGGTTGGGGCAGTAAGTTTAAGTCATAATTTGTTAGTATAATATTTAGTAGTCTTGAAGAAGGCTTATAAAATTACTCATGGGTTAGATTATATTTAGAATTAAAGTTCTTAGAATATGTAAAATGTCTATAATCATGGGTATATCATTATTGCCTTTTAAATTTGTCTTGTCCAATATTATAATAGTAGAGGCCCGATGCACAAAGATTTGTGCAAGAATGGGCCTTCCTTCCCCTGGCTGCCTGCACAGCCTTCGCTCTGTCTGGAGCTGCTTTTCTGCCTTCTCATGTTGCCCAGAGGCCCAGAGTGGCTGGGGTGGTGCGAATGCCTGCATCTTCACCATGACAATGACGTAAGTGCCCCTCCTCATGCCTGGCCACTCAGCACCTGTGAATACAAATTACCTGCCATCTTTGTTGGGTTAATTTGCAAACTCACTCCTGATTGGATGGTGGGTGTTGCAAAGATATGGTCAATTAGCATGTTGCTTTTTTATTAGTGTAGATGTTTTAGAGAGAGAAGCCATGTTTTAGAACCAGTGATTAACTTTGTCAGTTGGGTTTGTTAATGTGTTTATTTTTCTCTTTAGTTGTTATTAGAGAGTACTATCAGTATCTCTGATTTACCACAGAGAGAAGACCTCATTCTCTTGATCAATTTTCTTATTCTCACTTGTCTCGAGATGTACCCTGGTGGTTGCCTTTCTACTCTCATGGGTCGCACTTTCATAATATGTTTTCACCGCAGGACTTTTGATGTGTGTTGTAAGATAGTTGTAAGACAATACACATGGGCTACTGTGTAGTTTGTGCACTATTTGATATATTGTGGATTTTTCTAAGTTTCCTTTCCTCTCCATTTGCTACAAATTGCTTCCATTTTTCTGTTAACTCATTACATTTTGTCTTTCTCCCTTTGCTTTAGTTTCTACATTTGTGTTTAGCTTGCTATTTTACATCATTTTCTATTTTCACCAAAAAAAAAAGTTTTATACATTTATTCATGAGGTAAATCACATTCAGGATTATATTTCTGAGAATTCCCAAATGATTCTAACAATTGCTCTTTTTTTCAAAACTACTGGCAATGTCATAGTGTGGTACATTTTCTTTGCTCTGCAGGATAATTCATGCACCATAACATTTGCTAATTTATGTTTGTAATTTAATATTTTTGGTAATAACACAGAATTGCAGAAGTATCATAACTATCAAATTGTAAAACATTTCTATAGCTCCATAAAGAATATTCCTGTCCATTTGTAATCATTGCATTTTCCTCTCCCAAATTGCAAATAACCATCAATCTACTTCCTTTCTATATTTCTTTTTATGAACATTTCATGTAAATGGAAGCAAATAACATGTGGTCTTTTATTTCTGGGTCCTTTCACCTACTATGATATTTTGAAATCCATCCATGTTGGAGTATACATCAGTACTTCACTATTTTTTTTCCTTCCAAATAGTATTCCATTGTATGAGAATACAACATTTTATCTATTCACTAGTTATGAGCATTTGGGTTGTTTCTGCTTTTTGCTATCATAAATGTTGCTGCTATAAATATTCAGAAACAAGTCTTTAAGTGGACATATATTTTAATTTCTCTATATATCTTGGCATAAAACTGCTTTTTCTTTGGGTAAATTTAAAAATTAAACTATGTTTAAAATTTTACGAAACTAGTAAACCGTTTTCCAAAATATCTGCACCATTGTACAATCCAACCAGTAGTGTGTGAAATTTGAATGTAGTTGAAGTTGTTTGAAACAATTAAAATGTCTATAATCATGGATATGTCATTATTGGATGCAGTTTAGATACATTCCAAAATGAAGCGTGCATGTTGCTAAGTGGTGCTCAATATTAAATGGTATTCCATATTAAAACCCTCCGAAAAATTTGTTGTTTATTCATATAAATGACTAACATTGAATGCATGATGTGAAAATTATATAATAAACATTTTAAATGTTTTGTGAAACATCCAAATGATTCTTTTGATATCAATATTTTATGTGCACCATCCTATTAACTGAGTATATAGTAGAGGAAAATAGGCACATTCTCTTCCCATATACATACACTGAAGTATAGAGAATAATGAAATATAAATACATAGCTACATACATGTTATTTTACTACATAACACATTACCCAAAAATTGGCACAACCATTTTATTCTGTAGGTCATGCTGTAGGAATAGTTTAAATGAACAGTTTCCTCTTGAGGTCTTTTTTTTTTCTTTGCAGTTACAGTCAGATGTTGGCTGGGTTACAATTATGAATAACCTTCAAGATAACTTATCCACATGGCTGGGAGCTTGGAACTCAACTCAGCTATTGATTGGAGTCAATAGGTCGCCTCTGTAGCATGATTTTCTCACGATAGTCAGACTTTTTATGTGATACTTGGGATTCTGCAGAGCTAGTATCTGAGGTTAGTCAGATGGAATCTGAATTACCTTTTAAGGGCTTCTCTGACCTCAAATTTATCTTGTATCCCTTCAGATGTGTTTGATTGGTTATAAGTGAATCACTAATGCCGACCTGGTTTCCAAGGAAGGGAATGGAGAACCTATTCCTCAAAAGGAAGACTGTCAAAGATTTTGGAAACACATTTTAAAATCACCTCCTACATATTAATTTAAATGTGATGACTGCTTTGGAAGAAATGTAAAAGATGCAATGAGCTAACATAATAAAACAGTGAGACTTGTTAAGATTCAAGGAATTCCAGGGTCAAGGAATTCTTTCCCAAAAAGTTGACAGAAAATAGTTCTGAATTATAAACAAAAATTAGGAAAGCAAAAGTTAGAAAGAGTTTTCCAGTAAAATCTAAAACAGGAAAGAGCCACACACATTGGAGGAAGCCCAGTGTGACAGGAATTCATGGAAGATTGGCAAGAGATGGTCTTCGTAGAGTAAAACGATGCTGGAGCCAGATCATGCAGGACTTTTAAAAATAATAACTTGATATTCTATTAAAAATTTGGTGTTAGATTTTTAAAGTTTTAAATAGAATAAAAGTTTTTTATTTTGTTTTTCTTGTGAGAAGAATAGTTGTGTTTAAAGAATATAACCAATAAAAAAAACAGATTATTTAAATCTCTGTTTTGTTGATCTCTCCTTTCTTTTGTCCTTTACTTTTTAAAAACCATTACAATTACTGGTTGATTGGTAATATTCACAGAATACTAGAAATGGGAGAAAAACATAGGGTACATAAAAGCGAACCTTTCCTAATTATGAAGGGAAAATAACAGGTCCAAAAGATTAAAACTGCTCACTACATTACCTTCTCTGGGAATGTAGCGGATACTGGATCAGAGCTTAAACCTCTCGGCTTCTCAGGCCTCACACCCATTTTCTTTACATGCTGTTGCCTTTCTTTAATGAGTGTAGCCAGTGTGAATTTCTTGGGTCAAGAATCACACCCTGACAGTGAGCTTTATGTTTGCAGGCAAGAGGACCTGCAATCTTTGATTGGTCTGAATCATTCATTATTGGTTTTCCCCTTATTTTCTAAGTTATTAATTATTTTTGTCATAGCCTTTTATAACCAAAATGCTGAACCAACATGGGTATTAAACTGATTGAACTAACACTAATCCTGAAAGCAAAATGGGCTTTTTTTTGCACTTTCTTATACTGTAAAAGTGCTCCAGGTTCATTTAATATATATATGTCAGTCCTAGAATGAGACATTTTTCTGGGAATCCCTAGTTGCTTTATTATAGAATGAAATTGAAACCACGACTTGGCACTACCTGTGCTTATTGTTAATGGACTCTGGTTATCTTTAAGTCTTCTTAGCTGACAGAGAAAGAGAATGTGTGGATGTATTACTACCATCTGTAGACACATAGCTATATATAAATACCTATATGCATATTAAAGTAATATTATTGAATACTGATTTCTCCAACCCTAATTCATACCAAATGGAACATTCTAATTTCCTCTCCTTGCTGTCTGTAAGTTCAAAACACTAACACTGAGAAACCTTGCCACCATCATCAGCCAACCATTTAATTAATTGTTCAGTTCTAGTATACATATATCCTGTCTAATAAAAGAGTAATATGCAAATTAACTAACACTCTGCTACACCCAAAAGCCATGCCCAGCAGCCAATCAGGAGCAAGTATACTAATTAACCCAAGCAAGATAGCTGCAGCCATGGAGCAAGCAGAAGACTTGGGTTTCCCCAGCAATGGAGGAAGCCAAGCATTCTGCACAACCTGGCTGGCTGAGATTTCCACTCAATGCTACAAAGTTTCAATTATAGAAGATAAATAAATTCTAACAAAAATGGCAGCAGCCACGGAGCTGAAGAGAGCAGGAGGCTTGAGTTGTCCTCAGCAATGGAGAAACCAAGCTCCCACAGCCTTGGCCTGCCTTGCCCTCTACTCAAAGCTTCAAAATTTCAATTATAGAAGATAAATAAATCCCAACAAAAATGGCTGTGACCACGGAGAGAGCAGGAGGATTGGATCCGCTCAAGGCTACAAAGTTTCAATTGTAGAAGATAAATAAATCCCAGATTCCAGGGTCTCTGCTTAGGTTGCCAGGGTATGTGGTCAGCCTGCAAACCACCACAGGCCCCTCGCCCAGGCCACCCCATTCCCCAAGGGATCCCCTAACCTGATCTGGGACACCCTTCAGGGCAAACCAGCTAGTCCCTACTTTGCACCAGGCCTCAATCTTAAGAGTAATGTGAAAATTGACTATCAACACACAAGATGGCTGCCTCATCTGGTCAAAGATGGCTGCCCCCATATGGACACAAGATGGCTACCACAAGATGGCCAGCAGGAGAGGGCAGTTGGAAGGGACCAAGCCTGTAAGGGATGGGAGTTGTGGGTGATCAGGCCAGCAGGTAAGGGCAGTTGGGTGGTTGAGGGTGGGCACTTGGGTAATCAAACCTGTAGGGGAGGGCAGTTAGGGGTGACCAGGCCTGCAGGGGAGGTCAGTTAGTGATGACCAGGCCCTCAGGGTAAGGCATTTTGGGGCAAACAAGTTACCCGGGAAGCAGTTAGGCATCAATCAGGCTGGCAGGGGAATGGTTAGGGGGTGATCAGGCTGGCAGGCAGAAGCAGTTAGGGGCAATCAGGAAGGCAGGCGGTAAGCAGATGGGACCCAGCAGTCCTGAATTGTGAGAGGGATGTCTGGTATTGGGCCTAAATGGGCAGTCAGATATCCCTGGGGGGCAGGGGGGTCCCAAACTGGAGAGAGTGCAGGCTGGGCAGAGGGATATCCCTCCCACCATGTGCACAAATTTCATGCACCAGGTCTCTAATAGGTAGATCATTATGAAGGTATACTCTTGGAAAAACAAAAGTGTTGATTAGGTGATGTTCCTTATGGCTTGAATCTTCTTAATTTCACTAATTTCCAAAGTACATAGTGTAGCAGCTGAATCCACTTTCCCTTTAAACATTGTTTTATAGAGTATTTATAGTGTCCTTACATACCCTGGTCATATTCTGCATTCCTTTTCGGGATCCTTCAAGCTATTAAATATGTTTTAAACTTTCATGTACATAAAATTTTATTTTGAGTGCTATGAATGCTATGGATTTTGACAAATGCATAATGTGATGTATTTAACATTACAGCATCCTACAGAATAATTTCACTTTCCTAAAATTTCCCTGTGCTTCATCTATTCAATTCTTTCCTTCCTTCTCAAAACCCTGTTACCGTTGATATTTGTAATGTTTCTGTAAGTTTGCCTTTTTCAGATTGTCATAAAATTGGAATCACATAATACCTAGCCTTTTCCAATGGACATTTCTCACTATCCATATCCATTTAAGATTCCTCTATCTCTTTTATTGTTACTTTTACTAGAGGCCCAGTGCATGAAATTCATGCATGGGAAAGAGCCCCTCAGCCTGGCCGGTATTCTCTCCAATTTGCGACCTCTCAGGGTGTGTTCAAGTTATTTCCAATCTAGAGATAATAGGCATACTCCATTTCTATTACATTGTTTTTTTATTTCTAGCATTTTCTTTAAATTCTATCAGAGTTTCCATCCCTCCATTTATATTACTCAACTGCTTTTACATGTTGTGTACTTTTTCCATTAGAACAATTGCTGAGTCTGGATTTGATGCTTGCTTTGTCTCTTTAAACTGCTTTTTGTTTTCTCTTTTTATTGGGCCCTGAGTATTTTTGTTGTCGCTGAAAGCCAGACATGATGCATTAATGTCTACTCTGAGCCAAGCATTACAATAGAGATTTTAACTTCATTACCCCATTTATTACTCATGCAATATAAAATGGTGCTGGCTACATTTTACAGATTCTAAAACCGAGTTCAAGAGGTTAAATAAATTGCCAAAGGAAACAGTTCTATTAAAACAGTCCTGGAGCGTATGTCTAATCATTTTAGCTACATTTTATTGAGTACTGGCTGGCTTGTACTGTGGAAAGTCTTGTATATGGCAATTTCTCCCATCATATGGAAAACTGTCAGACAGGAACTCGAGGTCTTACACCTCCCTTCTAAGTGAGTGCAATATATAGTTTTATTCTCAAACACCTAATATTTCCAATTTGTGTACAATTTACTCATTCTACAGATGCTTACCGAATCCCCTACTGTGTGTCATACATTTATCCAGCACTAGGAAAATAGCAGTAACTGAAATAGGTTCTCCACTGTCTTCAGAGTAGAAGCTTCATCAGAACCAGCTCATATAATGTTGAGCTATTTTTAATTACTTTTAATATAAGCATGATCAGAATACAGAAGAAATAGTTTAATCTGCTTAAACATTAAATGTTAAAGGCCCAAATATTAAGTATATATATTATGGGTTGATCTTGCTACTGTTGTTCATTTATATTTTATCTCTTTATATTCCCTTTAGAACCTGTGTTTCAATGTATTTACTTAATCTTTCTTATCTTCATAGGCCAAGTAGCACTGTGTTCCAAAGTCTTGTCTGTAGATCAAGGGCAGGCAGACTCTTTTAAGAGGCTTCCCTATAACTTATGCAAATACATATTTATTTTTTAAAATTATTGTTATCCTCACCCATGGATATGTTTTATTGATTATAAAAAGAGAAATAAAAGGAAGAAAATGAGAGAGAGAGAAACATCATTCAAGTCCCTCCTATACCTGCTCTAATTCCAGAACTGCAGCCTACCTACGTGTCCTCAATTACAACCAAGTATGTGCTTTGACATGGAATGAAACCCACCACCTTTTGCTGTTCGGGACAACACTCCAACCAACTGAGCCAGCAAGCCAGGTGAGAAATACGTATTTCTTTTTTTTATTATTATTAATACACTAAGCAGTGTTAGAAAACATTTTATTGAAAGCAAAATATTGAGAGAAAATGAATATTTACACAAAATTATAAACTGTAACTCATATTTCATTATATATATACTAGAGGCCGGTTGCACAGATTCATGCACCAGCCTGGCCTGCACTCTCTTGCAATCTGGGATCTTTTGGAGGATGTTGGACTGCCAGTTTTGGCCTAATCGAACCATGACAAATTCATGCACAGGGCCTCTAGTATGCATATAAGATCTTTGGTAATGTCTTCTTGCCCTCTCCCTTTCCCCCTTACCTCTGAGATTCATTAGTCTGTTCTATGTTTCTATGTCTGTGTGTTGAGCGTCTGCCCTCTGGTTGTCAGTGCATGTCATAGCTAACCGTCAAATGATCGATGATATATATATAGTGTGTGTGTGTGTGTGTGTGTGTGTGTGTGTGTGTATAATTTCAGAGAGCAAGGGAGAGGGAGAGAGAGATCAGAAACATTAATGATGAGAAAGAATCACTGATCAGCTACCTTGATCAGCTACCTCTTGAAAACCCCACCCCACACTGGGGATCCAGGTCTCAACCTGGGCATGTTCTCTGACCAGGAGTCGAACCATGACTTCCTGATTCATAGGTTGATGCTCAACCACTGAGCCACACCAGCTAGGCTCAAATACATATTTCTTAACTCCCCTCCTTAAGACTGACTTACTTAGTCTGAGAACTATTTATTGAAATATCACAAAAACGAGTAAAGGATATTCTCCACCTTCAAATATTTATAGGTTAGAAATGTTTTTATCAGCCCCTTGTATTCTGTTCTCCCTACTCTACCAAAAATATCCATGCACTTTTATAAATACTTACACCATAATATGAGCCTTCTCTGTGAAAAATATCTCTGCCTATACTTTCATCCCATGCTATGTATCCCTGTACATGGTGTACTTTAAAGAACTTTGAGTGTACAAATCCCTATCAATTTTTCCTCCTGCCAACCCCAATTATTCCTTTCTATGTTGACTATAACTACTTTTCTCTAATTATATTTATATCTTTAATAAACTATTAAAGATATTTAAAATTAGGAGTAGCTTTCTAATTCATGTAGCTTCCTACCTCATCCATTCTTCCTTCAAATCTATTCCTCAGAATACAGATGCAGTCAACATTTTTAAATACATATTGAGTCATATCACCAGCTCCTCTCTCCCATACTCCCGTCTTAATCATTTTCCTTTGATAGCTTTTCACTTACATTTAGGATAAACTCAAAATTTCTTAAAGCACTATGAAGTTTATGTATCGTAGCCATAATTACCTCTCTAACATCCTCACTCTGGACTTTCATTTTCAGTCTCTGCCCCACCCATTGCACCCCTTTTTAGATTCTGGATTGTTGTTGAGAGAATAATGCTCCCCTTCCCCATCCTCAAAAATGTTCACACATTCATCCCTGGAACCTGTGAATGTGTCATATTATATAACAAAAGGAGATAGAATCAAGTTTGCTAGGCTCCTTTTTAGATAAAGGGATTACATTAAGTTATATTATTGGATCAAATCTAATCACAAGAGTCCTTAAAAAAGAAGAATTAAAGGCAGAATGGTGATTTAAACAGATGTGACTTGCCCCTTAGCTAAGAAATGTGGGTACCTGTATAACCGGGAAGGGCTCCTAGTTTACAGCTAATAAAAAAAATGGGTGTCACACTCCTACAACCACAAGGAACCGAACCATGACAATAATATAAATGAGCAAGTAAATGGATTCTTCTGTAGAATATACAGAAAGAAGCGCAACCCCCTGTAACCTTGTCTTTAGGGGGGTAAGAGGTGAGACACCAGCAGCATCTGCTCCTAGGGCCACTGTCAGAGAAAATCAAGTTTCTCAATTTCACCTCTCTTATTTGACAGATATAAGAATATGTTCTTAAAATATATTTCTGAAATACCTTTTTTTGTGGACAGACATCAGAGTGAACCAAAATAACATAGAGAAGTTACAGAAGATGAACAAATATAAACTTAAAAATATATGTCACCAGTCTTTTTTTAAATATAAAATTGCTGGTGTGCCTGACTCATATTCTTGGCTTCCAAGGAAACTGGGGACAGACTTACCTAAAGCTACTCAGATTTAGCTCTGGGAGAATTTGGTTGGCATTGTGGCTAGATGTGGTAGATTATTGGTTCTTCTGGTTTCTACTTCTTACATTTCACTCCAGGCATAGCTCTAAGGTTTTCTATTACGTTCTGAGTTAAGATGATGTATTATAGCTTAGACACTTCTATTATGCTTGCTATCCACATGCTCACACCCAGGGCCTGAATCCAGAAGGGGCAGGGCCAGAGCAAGTCAATCTGTGTGGGACTTATCCCAAGAAAATCATTATTGAGAGGAGGCTGTACTATCACAGTTCTTTGTAACATTGTTAGACACAAATTCTATCTTTAAAATATTTAGAAAGAACATGCCACACCCCCAGGAATCCCTCTACTGGAGAAATAACCAAGCCAGGAGCCAATTCTCCACTTGCTCTACACATTCAAAGAGATTTAGACATTACCAAAAGCTCTGACTGCCCTTTATCCCAAAGGCTTTTTCCTCAGGTTAGCACATCTTCCTACTAAATTAGTTCATCTTCAGTGTCCCCTGAGACCCACTCAAAATTAAATGATTTCCTAGAACTTTACCACTGCAGCTCTTTAACTGGATCAAAAATGGAAACTTTCTGTCATTACTAAGGGAAATGTTTTCTTATTAAAAGCAACACATAGCTGTATATTAATAATTAATAATTAGACTAATAATTTAATTTGACAGCTGATAGGAGCACGTAAGCACATTTTGATGATTAAAAGATCGTCTTCTTCTTGGGACTTCTATAATTACTAGAGCCATTATAACACACTTTTGATGGCTTAAAAATGAGGTCAAAATAGGTTTATTAACCTTCATAAAAGATCAGGAACATATTCCATTTGACCATAAGCTTTTGTATCTATGCTAGTTAATAAGTTTAGAACCATTTAAAAACCTAAGCCTTCTTTTAGTTTTGGAGTAGTATGAATTAGTGCCTTTCAAAGAGAATTCATAAATATTTTGAACTGAAATGTTGAAGTATTGCTCAAAAGGAAGATATTAAGATAGTAATTAGTGTTTTTCAAGACAGTTTCTCTTTCCCAATATATATATTTTTAGGGTATCTACCTATATAGCACTCACTTTCCATGAGAAGTTTCATCAATAGGAATGGACAAAACAAATTTATGACAGGGAAATTACACTGAGCATATATTTGTTAGTCACAGGTTACTGCACATCTTTCAGAGATGGCACATCCAGTCGCAGTCAGCCACATAACCAACATTTTGACATAACAGTTTTCATATGCCTGTCCGTTGATGTTTCTGAGAAGTTGCCTTGGTCTGTGTCTACAGGGAGGGGTGTGTAGCGCAGAAGAAATACCAAGGACTTTGCAATTTCACTGAATCATATATGAATTTGGCTTGATCATCTGTTAATAGGTTTGAACTTGGAAAAAATATAACCATCCTGAGCCCCATTCTATAGGAATGAGAATATTATCTGATGTTGATGGTTGTGCTAATTAGCAGCCAAGAGCAACTGATTTATGCTCAGTAATTTAATGGTAGCTGTATTAGTTCTGCATTGCTACTTAACAAATTACTGCATATAGTATCCTAAAACAGCACACATTTTTCTCAGAATTATTGTGGATCAGGAGTTCAGGTCTGGCTTATAGTGTGCTCTGCTTAGGGTCTCATGAGACTGCAATCAAGTTTTCAGCCCATTTGTGTCCTCATCTGGACACTTGATTTGTCAATAATATATTTACATTTTATTAATAAAATTTTAAAACATCCATAAAAGTAGATAAAATAGAATAATAAAGTAATATGCATTCACCATCTATTCTAAAAAATTATCAACAGTTAAATGTTGATATGATCCATTTTAATTCAGCTCTATCCTCACACAGAATTTCTCCGACTGTATTATTTTAAAGAAAATACAAAATACTAAATAATGTAATTCATAAATACCTTTTATGCAGATAAACATCAAAGAGATGTATGTGAGCCTTAATAATAACCATAACAGCATCATCATAATATAAATAATAATTTCTAGGTATTAATTAATAACAAGTCAATGTTCATTTCCCCCCAATGATGTCATGACTGCTATTTTATAAGTTGGCTAGTGTGAATTGGAACACAAACACGTCCTATATATTGCATTTGGTTGATATTCTCTTAAGTATGCTCTTTTTTACTTTAAATAAACTTTCACTGAAGTATAATATGAATTACAGAAAGGTACAAAAACTAAAATTGCACAGTTTGATCAATTTCTATCTTGTCAAGTATTGTTCCTCTGCTCAAGGGCAACCACTACCTAACTTCTAAGATCACAAATAGTTATACTTGATTTTAAATTTTATATGAATGAGTGTGTGTGCATATGTGTCTGCGTGCATATCATCATGAGAAAAAGCAATAAACACACACACACACACAAACAAAAGATGTAACCCTTACCTTTGCCACACAACATACAAAAAAAATAGAATTTTTACAAGAAAACATAAAAGAATGTCTTCATTAAACTATAGTACTCAAAACTTCTTAATCAAGACATCCAAAAGGACAATAAATTAGACATCATAAAATTCATATATCATGTTAATCAAAGACAGATTGAAAGAATATATAATATCTATAGCTAGATGTAAAATAGAGAAATATGCTAATTTACTGGGATAGCATAATGGGTCGACAGGACAGGAGGAGGTTGCGTGCCCTGGGGGAGGGCCCAGGGAATGAGGCAGGGCTGGACCAGCAACTCAAGGGTGGGCAGCACCACGCAATTTCGAATCATGTGCTGGGCTCCTAGTATATATATATAAATTGTGAAGAGAAATACTTAAAATTGTATGATACCATTAGAACTATCAGAGAAATACAAATTAAAAAACACAATTAAAAAAAAAACAATGAAATACTATATACACCCACAAGAAAGGTTTACATTAACAACAAAAAAACAAACAAACAAACAAAAACTGATAATGCCAAGCCTAGAAAGTATATTGAATAATTGAAATAGCTTTACCCGGTTGATGAGAGTATAAATCAAACTACATTGCATCAAACTACATTGGATCATTGTAATGTATAAACGTGGGCTAAACATCTGCTTATTCATAACCCACAATACTACTTCAAGTTTTAAGGCCAATAAAAAAATTAGTATATATCTTCATCAGTATCTATATATCATAATCCATCTAGAGATGATAGGTTTACTTAAAGATAAGTAGAAAGATGTGTTGTTGCTTTTTTACAATTTTACTAATAATAGTGCCAAATAATCACAAACCAAATGAACATCAAGAAGCATAAAGAAATACACATTACAATCTAATCACATAATGGAAAAATAACTTACAATTAAAAATAATAATTATCCTAGGTGAATAAAGACAGTAAAGAGCAAATATCAATGATTTCCAATAAGATCAAAATAGGATGAACTCTTGATCAAATGGTGATGAATGATTAAATGGATGGTTTCCTGTGAGTCAGATATTGGCTGGAAGGGGGTATAGGGCATATTCCAGGCACCTGGGAACTTTCTACATATTAATATAGATCATGAGTACAAGGGTGTATTCATATATAAAATGTATATTAGCCATACACTTAAGACAACAGAAACATATGTGTTTACAGTTCACTTGCTATTTTTCAACCAAAAATAAAGACAGACACAATGACAGACATACCTTCTTTAGCTAGAGAGATTGGGGATTGGCCTTAGTTATAGCTGGAAAAGCACAGGACTAGGCTCATATTGTCTCTTTTGTTAAATAACTCTTTCTTCTATTTTTCACATTTCTTTGAAAATTTTAAACTCAGTGATTTCTAAAGTTCTTTACTATTTGGAGGGCCTATAAATTAAGGAGTAGCTAAATATGATATCAACCCTTATTAGAATTGTACTACTGATTCTACTAAAAAAAAGAAGTTCCAATTTTTTACCAATTCTAAATTTTACCAAATTTTATATGTTACACTACAGACACAAACCTTCTCATACTCTACTTCATTCGACTCTGGAAAATATTGGAGATCTATATATTCTTAGAATTGTCATTTTGAATAATCGAAATAAATCAATAATTAAGTTGATTTTCTTTCCTATTTTTATACCACCTCATTATAAAAAGTCCTGGTCACATTATTTGCAATATAAAAAGTAAAATTTAGACCTATAAATCTACAGTAATGTTAGCATTTTTACCATCACATCATGATATACAATACAACGTACAGCATTATTCAACGGCTTTCAATCATATTCAGTTTATTAAATGGTGACTAAAACTATATAACATGCATCCATAGAGTACTTAATTATAGCAGTTTCTAATAAGGAAGTTATATTTTGAAGCACTCATTACAGAGGCTTTGTTATCTTCCTTATTTTAAATTCTCCTCCATTTTATTCTCTATGAAAATTATTCATATATTTTGAAAGCATTGGCTTTAAGTGGTTCATATTATTCATGCCTTTGATGGTTTGAGAAGTCAATTAAAAGCTTGGACTTTAAATAATTTCTGTGTCACAGTGGACTTTAACATATATTTTACTTAAAATTTGTCACAAATAACTTAAAATTGTATAATCAGTGAAAATGAATAATATTCCTTCCCACTTGTAAAATCCTTCAGTTGCTTTCAGGGGCTAACTCCAAACTCACCATCATGGCTTAGAATTCTATGTTGTGTATTTTCCTCATGTAATTGAGTCTCTGCTTCCATTTCCAGCTTCAACTCACACTGTTCCTAAGACTTCTCTCCACTATGTTTAGCCTTGTTAAATGCTTCCAATTTCCTCAATAGAGGCAATGGAAAGCACTTTGCCTGTGGACATTTGGATAATGTTAATGGTATTATAATCTAGTTTATAAAATGCACTTTTCAAACATTGCAATTACATAACAATATACAAGCCTTTTGAAAATAATACAGTTATATTCTATTATGCAAGAAAATTAAGTAGAATCAAAGCAATACCATTTAACTATCATTTTCCTAGCAATAGGACACTTAAAAAAACATTTTTGTTAATAATCAAGCCCTTTACATAAGTAAAAAAACATGTAGAAAAAAAAACTACATATAAATAAACTCCCATTGGTCTTAGAAGATATTTCAACAGTTTTAGATACATCTATTTTTTAAAATCAATCTTGCTATTTTTCCTATTTAGTAAATAAACAAATTAAGTGAAAAATAAGGAAGCAATATAGCTCTTTCACTGCCTATCTGTGTGATTTTGGAATTATAAATTGTTTAAGCTTCACATCTTCCATGAATAAAATTAGACAATAATGAGGTTGTAGGTTAAATATGTGGTAAGTGACACTTCAAAATACACTAAGTTAATGAGACTTCCAGCTTCCATATAAGTGCAGATACCACTGAGTGCTCATGAGAAAGACTGAAGGCAGGGTGAGAGATCTGTTGAAGCCACGCATAACACATGCATGGGAGAATAGAACATATGTTTCTGAAAGAAAAGATACAAAGACTCACATAGGTTATATATATTTTTATACAGTCTACGGAGGGAAAAATACCTTAGCCTTTGGAAGAAGGGGAGCAAAGAGTATTGCCTTACAACAATGGTATTATATAATGATAAAGCATAGGTTAGGGAGAGGTAGGGTAGATAAGAGATCAAGCGAAGGATTTGTATGCATGCATATAAGCATAACCAATGGACACAAAATACTGGGGATTATGGCAGTGGGGGGGCAATGGGAAGATATGTACACATGCAATACATTAATAAAATAAAATATTTTTTTAAAAAAGCATTGTTATGCTTTCTTAGTGTTCAGTGTAACATTTGTACTTAAACAATTGTTTAATACTGCGTATTTCTGTGAAATGACAATACACATAACTTTTCCATCTATTATTTTGTAGAAGCTTTCCCAATTAAATTATTCAGCAGTGCCTTTGTTTCTGAAAAACATTAAATGGAAGCATCCCCACAGGTTCAACAATCTAATAACAGAGTGGATTTTCATGTGCTACCTGCACACTCACTCCCCAACTATGTTCCATGTAAGATCCAGAGACCTTCTTTTTGCTTAGAAATATATTAGTGAGGGCAGATTCTGCCTTGATGAAAAGTTTGGTGGTTGCTCATCTCAGAGATGCTAAGTTTAGTTTTTAAACACCAAAGCAAAGGTTGGCATATCTACTGTCAGGGCAGCAGGTTTGTACAGGCAATCAGGGTGCCTTGGTTATATGGCAATTATATCTCAATTTTTTAAATGCCATGGCTCACAAAGAACTTTGGTAGTGGCTATTTGAACATATCATTTTTAAGAACAAATTAGATGAAGACCCTGTTAGAATATTGTTTGACTTATATAATAAGAATACTTCCAGGTCTGGGAGCCAAAAACCTGATTCAAGTTGCCACAGTGAAGAGATACAGCTTTCCACTCAGGTCGTGGCTCCATGTTAATTCATGGAATTGGAGCTCCCTGATTTAAGGCAGGGCAGGAAGATGCCACACCATTGGCACAACTGTTCACAGAATCTTTCTCCACGCCTTCCCCTAAAGAACTTTCCCCTGTGAATAGCTTTTCTCTATCACTCAAGGTATACCTAAACTTACTCCTGTATTCATGGATTTCATAGGATGACACTATTAGCCAAACCCTTCTCAGAATGCTTTCATTCCCCATTTGGAACTGTGACACATTCTCTCTTGATTCTACCTCTGTGTTTACTTCCTTGTATCCTTCTTTTTTATTCCTTCCTCTTTTTTAACATACTTTTTTTATGGGAGCAACATATAGACCCCAAAAAAGGGCATGAGTCAAAAGAGTGTAGCTCCATGAATTTCCTAGACAAAACATCCTCATATACTCATTACACAAATTAATGAATAAACACCACCAATGCCTCAGATTTCTTTCTCCCAAGCATTGCCTCTGGATAATAGCTGCCATGACTTCTAACATCATCAATTAGTCACTACTTTGTACGTTAGATCCCCAGAACTTATTCATCTTATAATTATACTAGGCCCAGTGCACAAGATTCATGCACTGGTCGGGGGCATGGCCTGCGGAGATCAACCCACTATGGGAATGCCACTCATCCTGGTCAGCCTAGAGACTGTGGACCCGCCCTATGAGCAGCTGCTCCTGCATTGAGCGTCTGCTTCCTGGTGGTTAGTGTTCAATGTAGCGAATGGTTGACCAGTCATTCTGGTTGTTTCACCATTCTGTCACTGGGCTATAAATTATATAGGAAGTTATAGCCCTTGACCATAATCCCCCATATGCCCCATCCCCATCCCTGGTAACTATCATTCAACTTATCTCTGCAGATGAAAAATCAACCTAAGGAATGGGAAAATTTTTTTTTTCAAAACAATATATCTGAGAAGGAGTTACTAATATCCAAAAATACATACAGTTTTATACAAATCCATTGCAAAAATAATCAGATTTTAAAAATGGACGAAGTAGCTGAATAGACAATTAAAAAAATACTAATGTCTAACTGGTACATGAAAAGATGTTCATCATTGATAATCATCAGGGAAATGCAAATCAATACCAAGTGACATCACCTCACAGCTGTTAGAATAGTTATCATACAAAGACAAGCACTAATAAGTGTTGGCAAGGAGGTGGAGAAAAGAAAACCCTTGTGAACTTTTGATAGAAATAAAAATAAATGAAGCCACTATGAAAAAAAGTATGGAGGGTCTTCAAAAAATTAAAAATAGAACCACCATATGATTTAGCAATTTCCCTTCTGCATATATATCTAAAGTAAATGAAATCATTATCTTATACATATTTCTGCATTTCTATGTTGATTGAATTGTCATTCACAGTACCTAAAATATGAAAGTAATCTAAGTCAGTAATCTACAGACAGATTAATGGATAATGAATACATGGTATAAATATATATCATGGAACATTACTCAGCTTGATAAATAGGAAATCTTGTCATAGGTGACAACAGGATGAAACTTAAGGGTTCTATGCTATGAGAAATAAGTCACTTATAAATACTGTATAATCACATTTACAGGTGCTTTTTAAGATAATCTAGCCACTCAGAGACCTTTCCTCTGAGGTCTAATCCATGCACCATATTTGCAGGTTTGCTTATATGTTTTCTGCAATCCCACATTTTCTCATGGATTGTACTACAAATGGACAACTTATAATAAATTGATAAGCCTTTTTCACTTGAGAATCCTAACTAGGATAGAGAATATTGTTGTGGTGCATACCAAATTAGTGAAGCCATACAACTTCAGAGATTATAGCAGTATTAAGTCACAGGTGTGCAATGAGTACCAGTGAAAAAACTGTAGATACAAAGAATCAAAGGAGAAAGAAATTATGCTGCCCTGGAGTGAGAGAAAATGTTAAAACAACTTCCTTGATCCTAGACTACCTCTCAGTTCTCTGTTCAGATTTCTTTTCCTATCTTTGGATTTTGCAGTATCCATTTTCAAACAATACGTAATGTATTTACATAATTAACTTTAGTAAAGTTTATTAACCAAAGGGCTTTGACTTGAATAAAAGTGAAAGTGCTAATGGTATATCATTTATGAAATAGTAGAGGCCCAGTGGACAAAATTCATGCACTGTCCTTCAGCTCAGCCTGCAACCAATCTGGGACCCCTTGAGGAATGTCTGACTGCCCATTTAGGATGGGCAATTGCATAGGATCGGGCTTAAACAGGCAGTTGGACATTTCTCTCACAATCTAGGACTGCTGGCTCACAACTGCAGGCCTGCCTGCCTTCTGGATTACTCCTAACTGCTTTGGCCTGCCAGCCTGATCACCCTGTAACGACTTTCCTGCCAGCCTGATTGATGCCTAACTGCTACCCTGCCAGTCTGTTTGCCCCTAACTGCCCTCCCCTGTAGGCCTGGCCAATCCAAACTGCCCTCCCTTGCAGTCCTGGTCCCCAAAACTGCTTTCTGTGAAGGCCTGGTCACCCCCAACTGCCCTCCCTTGCAGGCCTGGTTCCTCCCAACTGCCCTCGCCTGCTGGCCATCTTGTGGCAGCTATATTGTGTCCACATGAGGACAGCCATGTTGGAGTGAAGGTCAATCTGCATATTACTCTTTTATTAGATAGGATATTGAAAGGAATAAAGTAAAAACCACTAATACATCTGCTACACCCACAAACCATGATCACCATCCAG
Organism: Lasiurus borealis; assembly: GCA_004026805.1. Classification (NCBI taxonomy): domain Eukaryota; kingdom Metazoa; phylum Chordata; class Mammalia; order Chiroptera; family Vespertilionidae; genus Lasiurus; species Lasiurus borealis. The sequence continues at coordinate 5,955 of PVJN01016107.1, read as the reverse complement.
GCCCACCAGTCCAGCAGAACAAGTATGCAAATTAATCCAACCAAGATGGCTATGACCAAAAAGAGAGCAGGAGGGAGGCTTGGGTTGCCCTTAGCAATGGAGGAAGCAAAGTGCCCAGGCCTCCACTTAAGGCAACAAAGTTTCAATGGCTGTTCAGCAGAAGGCTTGGCTTTGCTTCAGGCTACAAAGTTTCAATTATAGAAGATAAATAAATCCCAGATACCAGGATTGGGTCATTGGGGGAAGTGGCTGGCCTGCACACCACCACAGACCCCTGGCCCAGGTCAACCCACACCCCAAGGAAACAACCACCCTGACCCAGGATACCCTTCTGGGCAAACCAGCTGGATCCCACCTGTGCACCAGGCCTCTATCCTACCTAATAAAATAATAATATGCAGATTGACCATCACTCCAACACACAATATGACTGCCCCCATATGGTCAAAAGATCCTGCCCTCATGTGGACACAAAATGGCCACCACAAGACCAGGTCTGCAAGGGCGGTCAGTTGGAGGTGATCAAGCCTACAGGGGAGGGCAGTTAGGGGTGGCCAGGCTGGCTGAGGAAAGAAGTTGGGGGTAAACAGGCTGGCAGGCAGAAGCAGTTAGGCATCAACAGGCTGGCAGGGGAGTGAGCAGTTGGGAGCAAGCAATCCTGGATTGTGAGAGGGATGTCTGACTTCCCGTGGTGTCCGAGGCTGACTTCTAGGAGGCTGGTGGTGCTGTCAGTCGGACATTCCTCAAGAGGTCTCAGATTGGAGAAGGAGAAGGCCGGGCTGAAGGACACCCTGCCTCCCCCCGCCCCCCACCCCCCATGCACAAATTTCATCACTGAGCCTCTAATACATACATACACACACACACACACACACACACATACATATATTATTAGATATTATTAGAGACTGAATGACTGAACACTATGACATGCACTGACCACCAAGGGAAGATGCTCAACACAGAAGCTGCCCCCTGGTCGTCAGTGCACTTCCACAGTGGGAGCACCACTCAGTTGACACACCCATCGCAGTGGCCCACCAGCCCTGCAGCAGCCTTTCATTCCCTCAGTAGTCCTGCAGGTCCGATCTGTGGAGATGAGGCCAGGCACCAACAGTTCGCCGCTGCCAGCACCCTCCTGACAGCACCACCAGCCTCCTAGAAGTCAGCCTTGGACACCACGGCCACTTCCCCACCCTAGATGCTCCCTCCACAAAGAAGAAACTATATAAAAATGGCCGCCAGATGGCTCCCAACAACTGGTGTGAACATCAGTAGGGCAGATCCAAATCCTAGGCTGGCAAGGGCATCCCATCACCTGCCCAGAGAGTCGATCGCATCCCAGACTCCTATCCACTCCCCTTGAGACAGGTGCCAGACGCAGGGCACATGGCTGGTGAGCACCACTGCAGTGATTCAAGTCTCTCCTGATTGGGACTGACTGGGCACAGCCCACAGCAGGAGCAGCAGGGCTGGGATAAATAGAAGTGGCAGGCAGGAGCAGCAGGTGGCATTGGACAGCCAGTTCCAGCCCAATCCCTGCAGGCTACCCGGAGGGACCCCAATTGTGCACAAATTTGTGCACTGGGCCTCTACTTTGAGATTAAAATCTTTCACTAATAACTCTGCAGCTGTACAAAGTAAACAGTCAGATTCTAAACTGATTGAGAATTTCTAAGTTTATTCCATCAGAATCCACCATCACCAAAATATTACATGTTGCACAGTTAAATGATTGCTGTGTGACTAGTATTCAATTTGAAAGTTTGTTTTGAATTTTTTTTTGAGGGGGAAATGTGCTTAGAATTTTATTGCAAAATTATCCAAGCTTACCTCTCTTTTTTCATGTTCATGCTCAATATTCTTCAACATACAAGTTATAGCATCTTAAAGCTTCCTTCAAGAAAATTTATACATCTGCCACAGAAGTTCAACTTGTTCTAATTCCTAAGGGTCATTTCATTGGGGAAAAAGTACACAAAGACAAAGTGGAATGAAAATTCATTCTATTTCATTATCATGCTGGAGTCTGTGATGAATTTAGTGACTGTGGTATTATACAACTTAGAATTAATTATGATTTTCTAGATATATAATTAAAAGTGAGATAAAATTACTGTATAATCCTTGTTATATCCATGAAAATAAATAACATGGCAATAAAAATAACTGAGTGATAAAAACATTTATAGCCATAAATTAGATATTTTGTTCAACAGTTTTTTTATTATAAGGACTGCAAATTAATACTTAACAAGTTAATAGTTTCTTAGTAAATAACTGGATATCAAAAATAACAGTTAAAAACACAATAAAATAATAATATTAAAATGTAAAAACTAACATTAAAAATTAAAATAAATAAATTACATTTGGAAACTACTATTGTAAAAAATCCAAGAATCCCAGAAAATTATTATCTATCTATCTATCTATCTATCTATCTACTTTTTACCTACCTATCATAAGAAGGTGCCTATTATTAGATTGAACAGAATATTTAGCTATACACCATATTTAGTGATTATCTCAGAAATAACAAAACTCAGATAAACAGACTGGATATTTGAAGATATCTTGAAAATTATATATAAAGGAAATTCCTTGAGAATGTGCAAGAAAAGCATTCAGAATAAAAATAAAACTTAAAGCACCAATGAATTCTTTAGCAGGATAAAGTATTCTTCACATTTTTTTAGGGATATTTCTAAAATAATCAGTTTTCCTGATGGGATGATCTCAGAGCCACTGAGGTTCTATTCTTATTGGTTTCAATCTTTTTTCTGTGAAAGTTGTTGTAGGAAATTACCTTAAATACAGAACATATATATTGTACTGCCTGTCCAACTTTGCATAATGTTCCTAATTTTTTAATTGTCATCAATAAAAAAATAGCCGAATGGATATGATAGAGTATATTAATACACATCTTTCCTTGTTTTACATACTCTCTAGATACCACTTGAACAATTATAGGATACTGAACTTGTGAACTCTCTTTAACCATAGCATCCAATCTCCACCTTTCACCTCCCAAAACAAAACTGTTCCTCTTCCATTGCATGCTTTAGTAAATGAAACTACTGTTCACCCAACTGTTCAATAATAAAGTCAGACATTATATTATATTAAAACATCTGGGTGATTCTGTGAGTGATCATTTCACTCTCCTTGGTAAATCTATTTAATGGCTTTCCATCTCAAAGTAAAACTCAGACTTCTTAAGGGTCCTACATGACCAGCTTTCAACTGCCTCCTTCCTCATTTCTTACCACTTCCTAAGTCATCCTATCTAATAAAAAGGTGATATTCAAATTGACCACACCTCCTCTACACCCACCAGCCACGCCCACCAGCCAATCAGAGGGGATATGCAAATTAAACCAACCAAGATGGCTACAGCCACAGGAAGAGCAGGAGGGAGGCTTAGGTAGCCCCTGGCAATGGAGGAAGCCAAGCTTTCCACACACCCTGGTAGGCTCAGGCTTCTGCTGAAGGCAACAAAGTTTCAATGGCTGTGTGAGCAGAAGGCTTGGCTCTGCTCCAGGCTACAAAGTTTCAGTTGTAGAAGATAAATAAATCCCAGATACCAGGGCCTCCAATTGGATTGCTGGGGCATGGCCAGCCTGCAAATCACCACAGGCCCCTTGTGCAGGCCACTCCATGCCCCAAAGGAACACCCACCCTGATCCAGGACAACCTTCAGGGCAAACCATTTGGCCCCTACCCATGCACCAGGCCTCTATCCTATCTAATAAAAGAGTAATATGCAGATTGACCATCACTCCAACAAACAAGATAACATGTGGTTAGAAGATCTTGCCCTCATATGGACACAAGATGACCACCACAAGATGGCCAGCATGTGAGGGCAGTTGGATGGGACCAGGCCTGCAAGTGAGGGCAGTTTGGGGCAATAAGGTCAGCAGGGGAGGGCAGTTGGGAGGGACCAGGCCTGCAAGGAAGGGTAGTTGGGGGTGATCAAGCCTGCAGGGAAGGGCAATTAGGGCTGACCAGGCCTGTAGGGGAGGGCAGTTAGGGGCAAACAGGCTGACAGGGGAGCATTTAGGCATCAATCAGACTGGCAGGGGAGTAGTTAGGGGGTAATCAGGAAGGCATGGAAGGCTAGCAGTTAGGAGAAAGCAGTCCTGGATTGTGAGAGGAATGTCCAGCTGCTCATTCATCAATGATGAGAAAGAATCATTGATCAGGAGCTCCCTTACGCCACACACTGGTGATCAAGCCCACAACTTGGGCATGTGGCCTAATTAGGCATAAAACCTCCTGGTTTATAGGCTGATGCTCAACCATTGAGCCACACCAGGCTTCATTGATAATTAGAAATAATGGAAGGGAAGGGGATAAACAGAGAGAGAAGCATCAATGTGAGAAAGACACATTGATTGGTTGCCTCCTGCATGCACCTAGACTGAGGCCGGGGAATCAAGCCTGAAATCAAAGTTTGTGCCCTTGACTGAAACTGAACATAAAACCCTTCAATCTGTGGGCTGACACTTTATCCACTTATCCAAACTGGCTGGGTCAGCTTTCCAAGAAAGTTTGCTCTTTAGTTGATATACAACCTGCAAATAACTTTCAGTGAAGACTCTATTGATACACAGTTGACGGTATTCAAAGCACCAATGAGAACTGGAAGGAGTAACTCCAGATGGTCTTGGTCTACCTGAACTACCAAAATGAATAATAGTGTTTAAGAATAAAATTTAAGAATCCTATTCTGCCATTCAACTTACAGGAAAGTGATGGTTAACTAAAGAAAAAAGTTGAGAAAATGTTAACATTTTCAGATGTATTTAAACAGTTATCATAAAATTGCTACAAAGAGAGTATGTGGAGATAGGGGAATATTACTGAATTCAGAATTCATCCATGACCAATTTTAGTCCTACTATTTTCATATTACAGAGAACAGGAAAATTTAAGTTCCTGATTTACTGACATTTCTCAAGATATTGATAACATTATCAAACTACATTATATATTCAGTGCAGAAATATCTGCCTTTCTAAGGCATTGGGAAAGAAGTGATTTTCAAAGTTAAACAAAGAAACTGTAATTTGATATATTTCACTTATTATTATTCTAGTTATGAAGATTTAGGTATGTATTATGCATGAGATTCAATGATTGATTGCTTTTGAAACTTATTTTTTCTGCTATTGACATATCTTATCAAGAACTTGTAGAGTAATAATAACTCAACCTTCATGAATTGAAGTCTTAGTTCAAGAGCCACAAATACACCCAATTTTTGCTCTTAAACTTTTCATGTCATTGTAAAACATTATTTATATATATATTTTTTGCTATGCTGTGCATGACCTTTGGACCTGAAGTTCTTTCATCTTACCTAGCATTAAGAAGAATTTTGTCTTTAAAATAGAAAAATCAATCCAATAAAATTCATTAGTCATATTTTTACAACTTCTATATTTTTCTGTTTTATTTTGTCTTTACAAATATATACATACACATAGACATATATATATATATACATATATACATATACGTATGTATGTATGTGTGTGTGTATATAAATACACACACACACACACACACATATACACACACACACATATATATATACACATACATACTAGAGGCCCGGTGCACAAAATTTGTGCAAGGGGGGGGGCTGTCTCTCAATTCAGGCTGCATCCTCTCCAACCTGGGATGGGATCAGGTCTAAATAGGTAGTTGGACATCCCTCTCACAATCTGGGAATGCTGGCTTCTAACCACTCACCTGCCTGCCAGCCTGATCGCCACCTAACTGCTCCCCTGCCAGTCTGATTGATGCCTAACTGCTCCCCTGCCAGCCTGATCACTCCCAACTGCCCTTCCTGCCAGCCTCATGGCCCCCAACTGCCCCCCCTTCCAGCCCAATTGCCCCCAACTGCCCTCCCCTGCTGGCCTGGTCACCCCTAACTATCTT
>PVJN01016106.1:0-43654 GCA_004026805.1 Lasiurus borealis | reverse complement strand
GAATTTCCTGTATCTTTAGGCCTCCTTGTCTCATTTCAAGAACCACAAAACACAACCATTAACAAAAGCCAACAGTATTTCTCAACTTAAATTCAAATTTGATATTTCAATTTATTTTTACCACCAGAAACATCTCCAGAAGAATGCAGTTATGGTTACCTGGATAACTTTTCATTGACAACAAAATAAAGTCTAAGTCTCTGCCACTTTGTCTTTAAATTAATCGCCACTATATTCTGCTCCAGCTAAACTGGCTGATATGCACTAACATTTCTTGTCCCTTTTTTGGAGTGTCCATCCTCTCATCACTCTCCCAACCATAACTCCTGTCATCTCTTTCATAAAGTTCTCATGACTAATAGAGGTCATGAAAATGCTTCTCATTGGTCATGGGAGAAAAACCTTAATCCTTACCACAGCCTAGAAGGATCTGCAACCTATGGCTCTCTCCTTGTCCAGCTGTATCTTGCACCTTGCTAAGACCCTCTGGACTGGCATTTTTCTCCTTTCAGCACCAGTCCTCATTCCTGTAATACTTTCTCTAGCCTGAAAATTTCAGTCTTTTGCCTGTTTTTTTTTTTTTTTTCAGTTCTAAGATCAGCCTTCACTTCCTCGGGGAAACATTCCCTGATTCCCTAGAATAGTTAGAATTCCTTTATTATAAGCTTTCACAGAACACATAATTCCAGTTGTAGCTATAGTTATGTGCCATGTATCCTGTTTTCCTCAATATATATTGATTTCAGAGAGGAAGACAGAAACATCAACAATGACAGTGAATCATTGGTCACCTGCCTCCTGATACCCCACACTGGGGATTGAGCCCGCAACTCGGGCATGTGCTCTTACCAGAAGTGGAACTGTGACCTACTGCCTCATAGGTCAACACTAAACCACTGAGCCACGCTGGCTGGGCTGATTCAGTGTTTTTCATATTGCCTCAAGCAAGGTTTGAGTAGAAGGTCAGAAACACCCAGTGTTAGGTATTTCCAGGAAGAAGGGACTAAATACCAGAATTCAGGAAATCATAAAATGCAGGCATCCTTTATGGTCTCTGTTTGGTGTTTGTGGCTAATTGACAAGAGGATGCCTAGAAGGTTTTGTCAAAACCCCCTATTAGTTGCCTGCCAAAGTTTGTGAAATTTCCTTTCGGCTGGAAGGGAATACTACCCTCTGCTTATGTGCTACCTTCTAAATATTCTGTGAGCACTGTCAAAAGTGGAAGCTAATCTACTAGGAATTTGGGGTAATATAGATCCTGGGCTTCTAGATCAGAGTCAAAAACATTTTTTTATAAAGGTCTAGAGCAGTGGTTTTCAACCTTTCTAATGCCACGACCCTTTAACACAGTTCCTCATGTTGTGGTGACCCCCAACCATAAAATTATTTTCGTTGCTACTTCATAACTGTCATTGTGCTGCTGTTAATGAATCATAATGTAAATATCTGATATGCAGGATGTCTTAGGTGACCCCGGTGAAAAGGTTGTTCAACCCCCAAAGGGGTCGCGACCCACAGGTTGAGAACCGCTGCTCTAGAGTTGATATTGTAGGCTTGTCACTGTGGCACTGTAGGCACCAGAGACACTGAATTTTGCATCTCAGATAATGTTTATATGCTACAAACCCTTGTTTTTCTTTTGATATTTCCCCCCAGTTATTTACAAGTACAAAACACCTTTTGAACTCAGGAGCAGTATGACCTCCACAGGCAGTTGTTGGAGTGGAAAGAGTGCTATCATGCCAACAGACAATCGGGTGCCTAACTAATAAAACCAAGATGGTTTTGGCATCTCGATGAGACTATAGGTGTGAGTGAGAGGAGAGGAAGTGAAGTGTGGGAACCGCTGTCAGGGAGACTGAGCCGCCACGCCCGAGACCTATTTGTGATTTCACCTTCTGCTCGGTCTCAGTCTTACACATACCAATCACATCTTATAACGGAATGTGACCGCACACATCCAACTACATAATTTCCTGGTTCAAGTAACGTTCCATTTCTGATGGTATCCATTCTTAGGGTCCATTTTCATAGTCACTTGGTGTTCCATATCACGCTGGGCTGTTCATTTTCTGCTGGGGTCAAGTAGCAAACCCAAAGCACCAATACAGTAGTTGGTGGAAAAGGACATAGCTTTCCTCCCAAACCTTAGGAGGTAAGTAACTCTGCCTTGTGATGTTACTATTGCTACATATTCATCCTCCTGCCACAAATTCCTCCAAGTACCGCTCAGCGATCGGCCTCAGTGGCAGATCAGCTTATTGAGCAGCCTGGATCTGCTGCAGACCCCCTCTTGCTCCACATGCCTCTTGGGATAGGACACCTTTCAGGCCACCTGGTAGGTAGACCAGAGCAGTATACACAAACCTAAGGCCTTAAATACACTAAGTGTGAGGGCTCTTTCTGCCATGGACTATGCAGAGGGAGGTAACTTGTCCCTCATGTAACAGAAAATGCCTTGACATTTTCACACCATTGTCCTACTAGAAACTTCATAATGTCAGCAGTCAATGGACTTTCATGTTATTTTTTTTCCTCACTCATGTTTTGTCTTCCTGAGGCATCTGGTTATGAGCTTCTTCTTTTTCTTCTTCTTTTTTTTTTAAATATATTTTATTGATTTTCCACAGAGAGGAAGGGAGAGGGATAGAGAGCCAGAAACATCGATCAGCTGCCTTCCGCACGCCTCCCACCGGGGACGTGCCCGCAACCAAGGTACATGCCCCGGACCGGAATCGAACCCAGGACCCTTCAGTCCACAGGCCGACGCTCTATCCACTGAGCCAAATCGGTCTTGTCTGTGAGCTTCTTCTTGATGACAGAGTCAAATTATTATGTCCCAACAAGATATTCTGTTGTATATCAAAATGATCAAGTTTCCTCTAGACCAGAATACCAGCTATCTAAGTACCTGTCTTCAACAATAAGGTCAAGAGCTTGCAAGAGAATGTAAACCACTACACTGTTCCCTCAGTAAAAGGCCTGCTAAGAAAAAAACATCAGCTCAATTAAACATTGCACTTAGTGACATAGTTCACCTTCTGGTGCAAAATTCTTAATTCAAGAAATATGAACCAAAACCCAGTTCACAGATGACACTTTGAGGATTACTGCTCCAGTCTAGATTTTAACATGACAGAGATCATATATAACTTTGATAAAACATGGCAACAGTGCACTGCAGAATGCTGGGCAAGGCTGAGATGTTGCGGGTTATATTTAAACTAAAAGGAAAGCATTTGCTGGGGCAGTAGATGTATATCACATGCCAGAGGCAGATTTGTTTTAGAAAAGGTCTCAGTTATTACTTGCCTCTGATTACCTGGGTCTCATTTTGCTCTGGCAAAGAGTTTGTTCCGGCATTCCTCAAATCTAGGACTGATCCAATCCCATAATCCAATTTGATGAACTATGTCTTTAGAGCCACTTCTGGAATCAATTATTGTATCAGTTAAAATTTTGGCAAAAAATTGACAACATATTCAAATGATAAATTGAAGAATTAAAATAAAAAATGTACAATGAAACTAGGAGGTTAGGGGATTGTAAAAGTTAGCAAAGTACCCAGGAAGTATCAAGCGCTAAAATTCATTGTCATCCCTAAACCTGAAGGCATATGAGGACGAAGCAGTGTTATCAGAATCTGGATCATTAAAGTCATGAGGTCAGGTTGGTAGAGAAATGCAGCCCGTATAAAAAATGTACACCAGCAAAGAGCACACCTTCACTTCTCTCCTGCCAGCTCATCTCCCATTGGTGTCCTGCCTTGATGAAGCCCAACTCTAGGTCTGACCAAGACTTCAGGTGATGCAGTCAGCCTCCAGGTGTGAGCCTCCCAGGACACACAGACAAGCAGAGAAAGGCTGAGTAGCTCTTACGACTCCAATAGAGAAGCATATGAACTCTTGAAAGGCAAATAGAGAATAACATACATTCATCCATAAGAGAAAATTTTGATAAAATAGCTTATATCTCTACAATAAAATACCACAGAGCAATTTAAAAATGATCTAGCTAGCTCCACTGGCGTGGCTCACTGTTTGAGCGTTGTTAACCCATGAACTAAGAGGTCACTGGTTTGATTCCTGGTCAGAGCATATGCCTGGGTTGTGGGCTTGATTCTCAGCGGGCTGTGAAGAAGGCAGCCAATCAATGATTCCCTCTCATCAATGTTTCTGTCTCTCTATTCCTTCCCCTTCCCTTCTCTCTAAAATCAATAAAAACAGATTTTAAAAAGAACAATAAAAGTGAATCAGCTTTCTAATGTAAATAAACTCAAAAACATAGTCAGTGAAAAACAGAAAGAAGTAGCAGGATTTCCGCACTATAACATTTAAAATCCAATAAACCTGTATCTTAATAATGCATAAATGTGTGGAAAAAGATGTACTAGCAGTAACCAGTGGGGATGCAGCTCTGTATACATTGTTGTCACAGGTTATAAATGTCTGAAAATCTCTCCTTTAAAAAACATATTTTTATTGATTACAGAGAGTAAGGGAAAGGGAGAGATAGAAACATCAATGATGAGAGACTCATTGATCAGCTGCCTGCTGCATGTCCCTTTACTGGGGAGTGAGCCCACAACCCAGGCATGTGCCCTTGAGTGGAATTGAACCAGGGACTCTTCAGTCTCTAGGCCGACACTATCCACTGAGCCATCCTGCCTGGGGCTGAAAATCTCTCCATTCTACCCTCGCCCTTGAATAATTTGGCTGACAGGGCTAGCTTTCTGCTGCTGTGTGGAAAAATACGTTGAAGCCCTAAACCCCCAGGACCTCAGAATGCGAATTTATTTGGAAGTAGTGTCATTGCAGATGAAATTAGTTAAGTGAAAATAAGAACAAGCCCCTGATCTGGTATGACCGGTACCATAAGAGGAAAAGAGACAAGGGAGGAAAACCAGGTGGAGATGCAGGCAGGGACTGGAGCAAAGCAGCTGCAAGACCACGGATGCCACGGATCGCTGGCCACCCACCAGGAGCAAGGAAGGGTCTCCTGTAGGTGCCAGAGAGCATATGACACCTTGAGTTTGAACTTCTGGCCTTGAGAACTGAGATCACACATTTCTGTTGTAAGTTCCTGTTTGCGGTTTGTAGCAACCCTAAGACCCTAAGGTAACCTCACGGACTCTTACGGTAAAGGACAAGCTTCTCAGCTCTCGGTCTCCATTAGGTAGAGGAGTGACTCCTTCTTTCAGTCCAGGGCTGTCTGTTCTCCTGGCTGTGAATGGTTCAGGCCACAGACATACAGCCACGGGCTGGTCCCTATCTAAAATCCTGTCATTTCAGAAATGGGATGGAAAGCATCTACCTTTTTTTAGGACTGGCTTTTTCCACTTAGAATAATTCTAGGAGCCCAGCACTTACAGCTCTTACTATCAGCCAGCCATGTGAGTTCAGTTTGGCTGTGGTCCTGACACCCCCAGGTTACCTAGCTTCCCCCCCTCCTTCCCCACTCACTGCTATGATTTCTATATGCTATTTAGGAAAGCCTCGCCATTCTGATGGATGAGATTTTCATTCCTAGTTTTCCTAGTCGACTCCGTGTTTATAAAATATGTTTATATGTAACCATCATTTACATGTTTAGACTGGAAAGGGCGGGCGGGTTTCTTATATTCCATCAGCGATATTGAATTAGATGAATTGCTGTAGTCCCCTTAGACCCAGATTTATTTTTTGTTTACCATGGTCTGGAGTCAAATTACACACTAAAGAGCTCATTGAATCCATGAATACTATAAATGAAATGCCAGACTGCTTAGGGGGAATGAGTTATTCCGTGTAACCAAAAAATTGTCCTGGAAACATCCCAAGATGCCTGAGGGTTTCATTGATTTGTGTGCTTTTGTAGAAACAGAGGCTCTCTGCGATACTGTGGGGAAAAAAAAAAAAAAAACATGGAAGAAATAAACCTGGATTCTAGGTCTGGCTTAAATTATGTCTAATAAACTTAACAAAAATCTGCCATGTGCAATGGAACGCACTAAACTCTAGACAATACAATGTGACGGGGGAGAGAATGGAGGACCCAGATGAATCATATACCCAAACCCTTGGCCTCACCGGCCCTTCTCTTCCTTCTGCACATTCAGCTTCTTCTCATTTCGGAACCTTGGATTGAAAGGATCCTCTCTTCTCCCTTAATTCTCTGCAGCTATACAGGTCACGTGACATCATGATTTGCAATCCTCTGCATATCACTATCTGTCTTGCTCATTTATTTACTCTCTATATTTGTTTTTGTTTTTTTTTCCTCTCGAGTTTTACTCTTTGGGGCACAGTTTTGGACAAATAACAGGTTGGAAGTTACTAACACTGCAACAATAAGAAAAGAAATATGCTGGAACGGGTACTTTATCTGAAGGAGGAATTATGGACTTATCGTTCAGATAAGCTTGAATGCTCTTTTTTTAAAACTGAAGTTTTGCTAGAGGTTTATCAATTTTATTTATCAGAGCAAGGTTCTTTTTTATTTTTATCCCTATTTTTATTGCCGTTGATTTATGCTCTTTATTATTTCCTTCCTTGTACTTGTTTTGGTTTATTTCGTTCTTCCTTTTCTATTTCTTGAGGTAGAAACTTAGATAATTGATTTGAGACCTTGTATCAATTCAAATGTAAGCATTTAATGCTATAAATTTCCCTTTAGCACTGCTTTAGCAGCATCTCACATATTTTCATATATTCTATTTCCTTTTCTTTTGGTCTGATTTTTTTTTAATTCTCCTTGTCATATGAATTATTTAGTAATATGAGTTTAAATTACACATTTAGAGACTTTTCCTGTGCCTCTTATTGAATTATTTCAATTTAATGCCTTTATAGTCAAAGACTTTACTCTGTAGGTTATTTTAAATGTGTTGAGGTTTTTGTTTTATTGCCCAAAGTATGATCTATCTTGGTGATTGTTCCATGGAAGCTTTTATTGGGTAGTGCGTCCTAAGTTAGACTGTCAGTTGGTTGTTTTGTTCGGATCTACTTTTTTGCTAATTTTCTATCTGCTAGTTAGTTGCTATACGCAGGTAGGAGAGGAGTAGTGTTTAAAGTTACCAACTTTAAATGTGGATTTGTCTTTCTCCTTTCTCAGCTTTTACTCTTGTGTTTAGAGCCTCTGTGATTTGGGGTGTACATATTTAACATCCTTATTTCTTCCCTGGGCATTGATCCTTTTATCATTATGTAATTTCCTTTTATCTAATAATTTTATTTGTTCAGAAGTCTACTTTATTAGATGCTAATTATAACTGTGTAATTATTACAAGTATATAAAGAATATTCCTTTGTATTTACCCATAATTCTGCTCTTACTTCCTTTTGATGCTTAAAAATTCTTTCACTTTGTTTTTTTTGTTGTTGTTGTTTTTTGAAGAACTTTCTTTAGTCATTCTTTAAGGATGGGTCTAGCAACAAAGGTAACGGAGATGAATAATCTGTATGGCTTAAATATTTACTCTCAGAGTCTTTACTGATAGAACTGAAAGACATGACTTCTCTAGGTTTCAATTTCTTACACTTAATAACAAAGGCATTGGATATGATCATGTACTTTCTAATATCTCTAATTTCATTCAATGGAGTTATATGATTTATTGTGTGAAGGTAAATTTGTTCCCTCCATGATGACATTTGACCTTAGACAATACAGAGCTCAAGAAAGTAAATAATTAACAAATACTTATTCCCTTCATCATCCCAAGAATATAACGTGAAGGTGAAAGGAAATCAATTTCAGTCTGCTGACTGTGCTCCGGGCAATTAGGTTTACGGAGCTGGAGTTGAGCTTCCTACTGTGGGCTGGCAAGAGCCCACACTGTTCCGCACCTGCCGTGGAAGGCATCCTGGACCATCACAATCTGGAGGCTGGAGCCTCCACAGCTACGTTCCCGCTCTCGTGACTAAAACACTTTAGCTCATCCCTTAGCTTACAGAACGAGCGCTCTCCCTTAGCATTCTTTAAACTGTTACTTCCGGAAGAATTGCTTTCTAGTCATCATTTCTGGGGTGCTTGCTAGGTGAAATGCGCGAATTGCTTTCTAAAATATGCTCTTCTAAATTTAGTCCAGGTGGGAGGGCACGGAGAGATACATCATGTTGTTTTGCTTGTTTGACATTTGAGGATTCACGATTCATGTTACACATATTTTTAAGACAGAAAAAATGACCTGTATAATAAAGATGTAACATGCAAACGGCCGTTTCACCATGGAGTGTAATGACCGCGTAATGACCGGATCACGGATCAGCAGGAGGGTGGGGCAGGGAGCTACAGATGGTGGTGGAGAGCTGCAGGAGGGGGCAGGGCAGCAAGCTATGAGGGAGGAGTGGGGGAGCCACAGGAAGGCAGGGAGCAGGCAGAGAGCTCCTGGAGCAGTGGTTCTCCACATTCCTAATGCCGCGACCCTTTAAGACAGCTCCTCATGGGGTGGTGACCCCCAACCATAAAATTATTTCCGTTGCTATTTCATCACTGTCATTTTGCTACTGTTATGAAATGTCATGTAAATATCTGATATGCAGGATGTATTTTCATTGTTACAAATTGAACATAATTAAAGCATAGGGATTCATCACAAAAACAATATGTAATTATATATTGTGAAATATTTCTTTCTAATTACAAATAAATGAAATTTTGTCTTGAATCGTGGTGTAGCATGGGCGACAGTCTTCATAGGACAACAGTAAACTACATGGCTACATTTTGCTACGCGGAGGAGCGGTGTGTTGGTTCCTAAGACCATGGGAAATAGGTGTTTTCTGATGGTCTTAGGCGACCCCTGTGAAAAGGTCATTTGACCCCCAAAGGGGTCGCGACCCACAGGTTGAGAACCACTGTCCTGGATGGTGGCAGCAAGCTATTGGTGAGCTACTGGTGCACTGATTTGTGCATGGAGCTACTAATCTAGAAAATAAAGAACTATGAAAAATAGTCACGGCAGCTATTTAAAGACAACAGAAACTCCTGTTTCATTAAAAGCATGTTCAAAAGGCCCAAATAGTCAAACAATAGCTATTCTCCAGTGAAGTTCACAAACTGGGAAACCACAGCCCTCAATATGCCCAGATGCAACCCCCTGGTAACCTTTGCTTTGCACAACATTGGTTGAGAAGTTAATTTTCATTTTTGAATTTAATTGGCTGCTAACACTAAAAAATCTTAAGGGTTCACATAAAAATTTACATTTCTGGACCCTCTTGAGAGTAAGTCACTGTTGGGTCCACATTTCCACGCTGGGAAGTAAGTGACATTTTTCTTTGGGCATCACGTGTGCTTTTGAGTGCCAGTGGGAGTTGGCTTTCCCACATGTACCTTCTCGTCTTGTCAAACAATAGTTGCCACTTATCCTCAGTCTCATGCTATTGTTTCTCAGAGTAGAGCTAAAGATGGTAGAATACCTAGTATCTATTGTCCAATCCAAAGTAGGAAAATGCAAGGAGGAGTGTGCTTTATTAAGAATGAGAGACATACTATATTTTTGTAGAGATGAAAAGTATTCCTACTAGAAAATGCACAAGCTAAAGATGCCCATTGTTATACAACCTGAATTGACCATTCTGAAATACGCCTGTTCTCCATCCTTTACTCACAGAATCCACTGTTGCTTCAGGCATTTCTTCTTTTTCCACAAATAAGTGGAGGCCATGATGATCTCATTTTTTCTACTTTTTTTGATTTCATCTCAGACCAGGTTAAGATGGCAGGAATAGCCAGTTCTTGATAATAGTATCTCTTTGGTGTTATATTCCAGGTCAGCAGTTCAATTTACTTGGGAGGAAGCTGGAAGTTCAGAACTGTTATATATCTACTACATTTCCATTGATTTCTGGACAATTTATATTCCAGAAACCACTTATAGCTTACTTAAGGTAGATCCCAAGA
Organism: Lasiurus borealis; assembly: GCA_004026805.1. Taxonomy (NCBI): domain Eukaryota; kingdom Metazoa; phylum Chordata; class Mammalia; order Chiroptera; family Vespertilionidae; genus Lasiurus; species Lasiurus borealis. Next base: position 33,769 of record PVJN01016106.1, on the reverse strand, counting down.
CAGCTTTTCCTTTTAGTTTCAGGGTGGTAATATTCTAATACTCTGTGGGCTGCTTGAACAGACTAGAGTTGTAAACAAATCTGCATCGTCTCTCACTCCATGCCTCCCTATCACGTGGAGAGGCTTTGTGAAATAACAATGTAAGTAGAAATTGTTACAGGAGGCACACACAGCCAGCTTTCTTCTATTTTCACTTAGCATAGTATTTAATAAAATAGCATATTTCCCACATTTAATATGTATGTTTAAGACACTGAAATGAGTCGAGAAAAGTAATGGAATTACTTACTGCCTATGGAAATAATTTGTAGTATGAATATTCAACATATTACACTGGGGTATAGGATAGAATAATAATTTCTGGCTATTTTGGTATTAAAAAGGAATTCTCACCAAAAATATAAAGGTACCACTGTCACTTCCCTATAAAACTTAAGTGAATTCCAATAGTGATTTTCCAAAGCTAACAGACTATCTCATATTTCCAGTTGAGCTAAGGACAATCATTTATCTCCTGTATTTTAATATTTATTGGTATCTAATACGTTTTTTTATATGTCAGGAGCCTCTCTCTATATCTACACCATTTCCAGGCAACAGAGATTTGAGAAGAAGCTGTTGAAGTCTACTTCCAAGTTTGACACATGAGTACCTGCAACCCAAAAGATTCTCAATAAGGTTAACATTGAATGAGCACATCTGTATATAGGTAAGCATGTCTCCTCTCCCTCTCTGTCCAAGCAAAAATATCTTTGTTTGTTTATCTCGCAATGTCAGAGATCATTTGGCTGTAATACAGAAACACATTCATGCAAATGTCTTTCTTTTCTCCAAAGACTGCGTATTAGAAAAGGCTATGCACTCAAAATTCCAAGTTGCTTGTGTGTCTCTGCTGATGCAATTGCAACATTACCAGAGTGATAACATATACAAAAGAGATCTGTAAAATTCAACTTTATGATAGACATGTAAGGAATAAGTGAGAGAGACAGGAGGCCTTGAACCATGAAAAGAAAGGTCACTTTTTAAAAGTTCTGACAGAATATTCCCTGCCCCTTGGGAGATGGCCAGACCTGGGACTACTCAGGGAGCTCCCCACAGGTATAAAGTACAACTTTCAGAGTATGAGTTTTGAGAAAAACAGATTTAGCATCCTTCCCCTCCCAATTGTCTCCTGATGAGCTGGTCTCTGTGGTGCCCAAAGCAAGCATGACATTTTCATTTCTGGTTAAAGATAAAGAGGACATCTGTGGTTCTTTGCCTGAATTTTGGAGGCCACCTGAACCTGTGAGCTTTGTGAACAGTAGTGTTCATGGTGATTTTGGCGATGTGTGGATGCAATCATGTCAGTAGAAATAAAATCAGACCATAAAGCAAAGCAGAATCTGTTATAGGATTAATATTACTGGGTAAAAAACCTTGAATAAGTTTACAAATTTTTAGTTAAATGGATCCATGTTTAAATAGAACTTAAAGTCTTCTAGGAAGAGACAAAGTATCTAAATCCTCATCAGTAAAAGTCACAAATCTGTACTAATAAAAGGGTAATATGCTAATTAGACCAGGAGACCAGACATCTTCCTACAGTCTGACTTCCTTCCAGACAAAGCCATGGTGATGGGGACCGAGGCAGAGATTGTTAGGGGCATTCAGGACAGCAGGGGTGGGCACTTGGGGGCCATGAGGCTGGCAGGGAAGTGGTTAGTCAGTGATCAAGCTGATAGGCAAGTGGTTAGGAGCCAGTGGTCCCGGATTGCGAGAAGGATGTCCCACAGGGATGGGTCCTAAATTGGCAGTCGGACATCCCCTGAGAGGTCCCGGATTGGAGAGGGTGCAGGCCAAGCTGAGGGACCCCCCTATCACCAGCACTAATTTCATGCTCCGGGCCTCTAGTGCTATAATAATATACACAGTGAATGGAGTTCAAAGATGCCCGTAATGGTTAATACTTTATGAGAAAATCAATTAATGAGGAACAATAAGAATAAAATGCCAACTTTTCATTGTGCAACAGGGAAGCAGTGTGTTTAGTGAAAGAGGAAGTTGCTAAATCAGACTCACAGTTGAATCAGTTGATAAATCATTAACATTCTCAGCTTCAATTTCATCAGTAAAATAGGAATGATTACTTCTACTTGTCAAGTTTGTTATAAGAAAAAATAAGTATATATCTATTAGGGACCCGGTGTACGAAATTCATGCAGGGGCGGGGGGTGTGTCCCTTAGCCCAGCCTGCCCCCTCACATACTGGGAGCCCTCAAAGAATGTCCTACTGAGGCGACCAGGCTGATCAGGGGAAGGCGCCAGCCCCATCACCCCACTGCTGCAGCCACTGCCAGTCACTGCAGCCACCAAGGTATTTTCATCAACATGGACTCCAGGCCCTTCACCATGAAAAAGGTGAACTTTCTTTAGGCATTTTCAAGATGTGTTTCTTTTCTTTTGTTTCTCCCTCCCTCCCTCCCTCCCTTCTTTCCTCTCTCTTTCCCTCTCTCCCTCCTTCCTTCTCCCTCTCCCTCTCTCTCTCACTTTTCCTCACCTGAGGATACGTTTCCATTCATTTTTAGGGAGTGTGGAAGAGAAAGGGAAAGACCGAGAGAAACATCAAAGTGAGAAGAACACTTTGATTGGTTGCCTCCTGCATGAGCTCTGTCTGACCTGGGCCCCAGCCAGGGAGGAGCCTGCAACCTAGGTACATGCCCTTGATCAGAATCAGAATCAAACCAGACCCTGTGGTGGGCAGGCCTAGGCATTATCCACTGAGCCAAACTGGCTAGGGCAGGATATGACATTTCTTAGCCCCTCCAGCAGCAGACCTTCGTTTTTTCCTCCAGGAGTGAGGTGGAAAAACCCTAGATCACCTTTTTGGATTCTTATACCCAAGTTACTAAGAATATTAGCAGTGGCATACAGGGAGCTTAGCCAGTGGGAGTCAGAGACAGTGTTTCCTCTGTAGTTCATACCGATGGCCTCTGATCTCTGGCTCCGCGCCTGCCAAGGCCTAAAGCCTCCAACCCTGGGCAGGGGCCCCCAGCTCTCTGTGATCACTGGCTCCACACCTGCCAAGGCCTAAAGCCTTGGGGCCTGGACAGGAACTCCCCAGATCCCTCCGGCCTCTGGCTCTGCCCCTACTCAGGCCCAAGCCTCTGGCCAGGGCTAGGAACCTGGGCAGGGGACCCCCAACTCCCTCTGGTCACTCAATCGCCCAGCTTCACCACCCCACCCCCACCCCCCAGGCCCCAAGCCTCTAGCTGGGCTTGGGGACTGTGCAGGGGCCCTGCAGCTCCCTCTGATCACCAGCTCCACCCCTGCCAGGCCTATAGCTTCGGGGCCTGGGCAGGGGCCTTTCAGCTCCCTCCCATCACCTGGCTTTGCCCCTGCCTAGGCCCCAAGCCTCTAGCCCAGGCTTGGGGCCTGGGCAAAAGGAACCCCAGCTCATTCTGATAGCCCAGCTCCAAGCCCCTTGCTGAGGCTTGGGGTCTGGGCAAAGGAATCCCAACTCCCTCTGATCCCTGGCTTTGCCCCTGCCCAGGGATGTCTTTCTTTTCTTTGAATCAGTTGATAAAACATTAACAGGGTCCAAGCCTCTGGCTGGGGCTTGGAGCCTGAGCAGGGGACCCCAGCTCTCTCTGATCGCCAGCTCCACCCCTGCCAGGCCTATAGCTTTGGGACCTGGGCAGGGGCCCCCAGCTCCCTCCAATCTCCCTATCTGCCCCTGCCCAGGGCCCAAGCCTCTGGATGGGATTTGGGACCTGAGCTGGAGACCTCCAGCTCTCTCCAATCACTGGCTCTGCCTTTTGCCCAGGAGCCCCCTGGCTCAGGCCCTTCCCAGGTTGCTCAGGACCCATGGGGGGCCTACCTCGGAGTGGTCTGGGTGCTGAGAAAGTTCCTGGGACCCAGGCTGCTGGGCGCCTATGTATGCAAATTAACCCCCATCTTTGTTGAGTTAATTTGCATATTTACTCTGATCGGCTGTGGGCGAAGCCAAGGTGTAATTTACATGTTTGTCTATTATGAGGTATGATAATAATAAAAGCATAATATGCTAACTAGACTGGACAGTCAAATGACCTTTCAGATGTCCTTCTGGAAGAAGCTGTGGCAGTGGGGGTCAAGGCAGAGGCAGTTAGGGGCAATCAGGTAGGCAGAGTGATTAGGAGTGATCAGGCAGGAGGGCAGAAGGGTTAGGTGTGATCAGGCAGACAGGCAGAGTGGTTAGGGGTGATGAGGCAGGCAGGCAAGCAGTTAGAAGCCAACAATCCCAGATTGTGAGAGGGTTCAGGGCGGGCTCAATGCTGCCCCCCACCCCGCCCCGTGCATGAATTTTGTGCACCAGGCCTCTAATACATTTGTAAAATATAAAAGGATAGTGACATATACATATAGAAACTCAAGACACAATGGATGTCAATTCCCTGGCCTTTTTTCCCTCCACTCTTATGGACTTTTTAAAATTCAATTTTAAAAACTAAAAGAAAGAAATGAGTGCATAGACATCAGTGTTGCTTCTAATAGAATTCTGGTGGTCTAATTGTATCACCGAGAATAGGGTATTTAATTGGAAGTGCAGACATGAAAATTAGGGGACAATGATGTGCAAACAATACCCGATTGTAATTATAAAAACTTTATTTCACTCTTCCTTTCATTAAATCTTTATAAGCACCATGTCATGTACTGGCAAATCTAGAACGAAGATACCGGAATGCTTTTACCCAATAATGAACTGCACGCTGGTGATGATTTGTTACAGCAACATGGAGCATGGGAGCAACACCACAGTTAGGAAGGTTCCCTGGAGAATCCCGTGACAACGCACAAGTCAGGAATCCGGCTTTAGTCTGTTCACACTTTCTACGGTCAGAACCCAAAGCTTGTGCATGTAAACATCAAAACACACATTTTATCACCTCGACAGTTTACAGTTGGCTAAAATGACTCTGAAAGCATAAACGCTGCTATTTTGTTTTCTTGACCAGTGCTTGGCCACAGGCTGAAAAGATCAATTCCTTTAAAATTTAAGTGACGCTTACAGGCTACGTTTACACCGTGCACGGTACCGGCAAGGCTTTTTGAATGTGTTCAACTCTCATGTGTGATCGCCAAACCATTACTTATTCACCAATGAAATTGTGAAAAATTATACATTTCCAGCAAAATGGTTTCATCTGGTCCTATATCCAGAGACCCGATTGCCAAGGTGTTTTACATAAATTTAATTCACAAGCATGTACACAAGAGAATCACTATAAAGAACATTGCTTCCTGGTTTATGAATAAAAAGTTCATCCTCTACTTACACTAAACCATACAAAAAATAATCTACAAAAGTTGTTTACCATCGATTTTAGTGAAAGAAAAAGCTTCAGGGAGAAAAAAAAAATGATTGTGTGGTGGTGGTAGTATTTTAGCCATCAAAAAAGGAATGTCAGTAACCAATAAATATAATGTGCTTTCTCCGTATAGACATATTTACACTTGAGTCTTTGGCTTATGTTTTTTTTTCTAAAAAGAACTTTAAATGATCCAGCCATCATTGCACATTAAAAGAAAATAAGCCAGTTATATATATTTATATATTTATATAGAGATCTGCTACACTTGAAACATATAAAAAATGAATTTTACTATGAATTTGCACAGCTTTTCTTTCTTGTTTCTTTTAAAGATTTAACATCTTTCATCTAAAAAAGGGAGGAAAACACCACGTGGAAGATATTAATTCATGCAACACATGGTGGCTGCTCTACCAACACCAGGAGAGAAAAGGCGCATGTTCACTGTACAAACACCGATACGTTCTCAGTTGAATTTGGTTCTTATTAAATATAGTTTATGTGGCACGAAATGTTGAAGCTTTCATACAGTAATAGAAACTAATTCAGTCATTTTTTATTAAGATACACGGCTTCATAAGAAAAATACTTTTACCTCTTGAATGTAAAAGTCTCCCACCCCCCACATTAAAATCTTTCTGCGCAGGTGTGATAGTACAGCAGCTGCCGGCTCAACAGACGAACAGGTTTCTGTCTGGATGCGGAAGTCTCACCAAACTAAGAGGATTCCAGGTACTCCAAAGCCACATCATAGCAGAAACGATACTGCTCCTGAAAGATGGTAAGAAAGAAAAGACTAGCGGTGAATAACGGTTACCCAACAAAAACTCGGCACGCAACTTAGATTATTCGAGAATTATAAATTATTTTTTCCATAGACAACTTGAATATCTGGGAATACGTATTTTGTATTTGAGTCTACTTGCTGTTTAAGAAAAAGAGACAATGTAAAAGATACGTTGTCTTTGCCATCTATTTTTCTATTAAATTAAAAAAAACGTCCAATTTTTTTAAAGCTGATTATGAGAGTAATACCTGATCATGATAGGAAATTTTCTAATATAGAAAAATATAAAGAATTATAGAAACATTTTCTGTAATTTCATCACCAGTAAATAAAATTGTTACAGTACTGCTTTAGGTTTGTTTTAGTCCTTTTTATTCATGATTGAAATAATTACTTTAGAATATAGTTGCATATGTATAGATATATATTTGAGGACATAATTAATATACACACACATATATATTACTGATTTCAGAGAGAAAGGGTGACGGGAATAGAGAAAGAAAGACCAATGATGACAGAGAATCACCAATTGGCTGCCTGCATGTCCCCCACTGGTTATCAAGCCTGCAACCCAGGCATGTGCCTGCATGGGGAATGGAACCATGAACTCCTGGTTCATAGGTCAATGCTCACCCACTGAGCCATGCTGTTCTGGCAAGGACATAATTTTATATAAATTGCTTTTTGTGTAACATTATATAACGTTCCCCCATGATGATACTACATAAATATCTAATAGATAGATTAGTTGACTATTAAATTGTGTTTATTTCTTCTATTATAAATAAATAGAGGCCTGGTGCACAAAATTTGTGCACGAGGGGAGAGGGTGTCCCTCAACCCAGCCTGCACCCTCTCCAATCTGGGACCCCTCTCACAATCCAGGACTGTTGGCTCCCAACTGCTCACCTGCCTGCCTTCCTGATTGCCCCTAACTGCATCTGCCTGCCAGCCTGATCACTACCTAACCACTCTCCTACCAGCCTGATTGATGCCTAATAGCTTCCCTGCCAGCCTGATTTCCCCTAACTGCCCTCCCCTACAAGTGTGGTCACCCCTAAGTGCCCTCCCCTGCAGGCCTGGTCCCCCACCAACTGCTCTCCCCTGTAGGCCTGGGTCCCTCTCAACTGCCCTTCCCTGCAGGCCTGGTTGCCTCTAACTTCCCTCCTCTGCCGTCCTGGTCACCCCTAACTGCTCTCCCCTGAAGGCTTGATCGCCCCCAACTGCCCTCCCTTGTAGGCCTGGTCCCCCCCAACTGCTCTCCCTTCCTGGTCTGATCACCCACAACTGCCTTCCCTTGCAGGCCTGCTCCGTTCCAACTGCCCTCCCTGCTGGCCTCATCACTCCCAACTTCCCTCCCTTGCAGGCCTCGTCCACCCCAACTGCCTTCCCCTGCTGGCCTGATCACCTACAAGTGCCCTTCCTTACAAGCCTGATCACTCCCATCTTGTGGTGGTCATCTTATGTCCACATGGGGACAGCCATCTTGTGTGCTAGAGTGATGGTCAATTTGCATATTACCCTTTCATTAGATAGGATAGAGGCCTGAGGCACAGGTGGGGGCTGGCTGGTTTTCCCTGAAAGATCTCTCAGATCAGGGTGGGGTTCCCTTGGGACATGGGGTGGTCTGGGTGAGAGGCCTGTAGTGATTTTCAGGCCAGCCATGCCCCTGGCGACCCAAATGGAGACCCTAGTATCTGGGATTTATTTATCTTCTATCACTGAAACTTTGTAGCCTGGAGTGGAGGCCAGGGCTGGCCAGGGCGGGCGGAAAGGTTGGCTTCCTCCATCGCCAGCGGCATTCAAGCCTCCAGATGGCTCCAGCTCCATGGCTGCCACCATTTTTGTTGGGGCTTATTTATCCTCTATAATTTAAACTTTGTAGCCTTGAGTGGAGACTAGGGCTGATGATTTTAAGAATACTTGATTTGGGAGACAGAGGCAGAGTTTACATCAATTGGAAAGGTTGGCTTCCTCCATCACCGGGGGCAACCCAAGCCTCCTGCTCCCTCCAGCTCTATCGCCACCACCATATTTGTTAGGTTAATACTTGTTCCTGATTGGCTGATAGGCATATCTTGTAGATGTAGCAGAGGTATGGTCAATTTGCATGTTTCTCTTTTATTAGATAGGATATTACAGTGAATACAGGCAAATATTCTTTTCCACACTTAAGATATTTTTCCTTAGCAGAAAAAGAAACCAGTCATTTCCAACTGCCACTTTACAATTCCAAATTCTTAATTTTTGTCAGTTTTTGGTTCATGAAGAGTATTCTAGTAAATTTTTAAAAATGGTTAGTGATTCTTAAAATTTTTGGAGCTTATTTATATCTGAAAATGTCTGTTACTGCCTTTATATATTTAAGATAATTTTGTTAGCTATAAAATTTTCGGCGTATAAACTTCCTTTCCTCCAGGTCCATTTATGCATGGCTTCATTATTTATAATTCGAAAAAATTCAGAGACTGTATTACAAATTATGACTTACAATATGTAACTCATTAAAAACTTTCCAATTCAATCCCAGTAGGTAAAATTCAGGCTGAATTGGAGAATAATGTAAAACATATTATTTCTAACAAACTTCCAGGTGTCTCCAGCAATAAACTAGGGCAATAAAAACTTTCCCCAAGAGATCTTTATCAATCCTAGCCTAATTATCAAGCAGAGGTAATTTAAATTTGCCTACCAAAGAACCAAAAAGTGCTTGAAGCAGTTGTGTCTTTGTAGTCAGTCTCTAACAATTTGCTTTACACTCAAAATGTCCTTACCAAACGTGTCAGTACAAGTCAATAGCACATTGAACTCATAATTAACCCTGACGAAACACAAATCAGAGGGTGGGGAGTTCTGTCAGGGTTCATGGAACATAAATTAAAGGTAATTTCTTAACTCTGTGGATGTTTAAGAATGGCAGAGTTTAACCGTAGAATTTTTCTCTTAAGGTAACGGTGGAAAAAATCAAAGTGAAATTTGAAGGTAAAAGTTGAATTCTGAGGCCAGAGGTGATGATTTTTAAGAAGACTTGATCTGGGAGATAGAGGCAGAGTTTACATCAAGACATCTTCAGACTGCAAGGAGTTTAACGACATAACCACTACCCATCTGTTTTGTAAGATGGCCTCAGAGTTCTACCTCAAAATTCCCTCAAATCCACCCCCCACTGCCAACGCCTCAGTCAAAAACCAACATCACCTTGTTTAGACAACTGCAGAGACTTTAGGGATAAAGTGGACTTGGGAGAAGTCTGTTATTCTTCTTGAAAGTGAAAGAGTATGCATGTAACTCTTCGGATTGTGTCTCAGAAGCCATGCCCTTCTTGTGTGAACAATCCATGTGCAGGAAGTGGTGAAAATACTTAAAAGTTTATTGAATTGCTCATTTTAGTTATCTGATCATCTTGATAAATGTAGAGCAAGCAACAGCGATGCCTAGGTTTTTCTGGTTTACTTTTCTGAGCATAAACTATACAGCTGCTCCTGACTTTATCCCACCATGCACATATGTGTGACTCACAGACATCTCTCTTTAGAAGAGAAGTGTGCTAGAGAAGTTTAACTTTCTTATTTTCATACAGCTTCACCCAGTTACACTCCCATGTACACATACCTATCGGCTCGTATTTTGTAAACTATGTCCTGCTTTTATGTACTGTGGCCAATTCAGGTAGCATCATCTGAACTACACTCTATAACTGGTAAAAGCTGGAAACTGAAAATGATGACAGCTAGAAAAATGTGTCATTTGATCAGGAATGAAAAATTATATAAATAATGACTAAAATAAATTTCAGTTGTCCTTTAAAAAACATTGGGTGACTAAACTCCCTCAGATGAATTTTATTGGTTAACTCAATATGCTTTGAGAAATAAAAGTAATATGAATAAAGCCTAGATAGCAGGTTTATTCTTCTGATAGAACCACTTACCAAACTTTATTGTAACATATATTTATTACCCATAACAGAAAAAAAAAACAACCCTATACATTTTCAAATTCAGTGATAATAGTTTTCTTCATCAATAGCCGTTTATGAAACATGTGATTAAGTTATGGGGGTAGACAAGGATGCTCAGCAAGTCATCAATTAGACAGGAGAGTCCCCACTCACTCGTTTACACATCTGATTCCCTGTGTGCGCATGAGATCAGATCACGAGCAGGGAAATAACTGACTCATGTCTGCGCTCCCGCTCCCTCTAGGATGCTGACTCACCGGGGCTTCCACCATGTTGGGCTTGCTGTTCCTCAGCGTCTTCACCGCGTGGAAAACATCGACAACGTTCTGGCGTTTCACCATTTCCACAACAATGCCTATGGCGCAGAACATGCCACTTCGCCCGCCACCGTTTCTGAAACCCAAGAAGCAAAGGCGTTTTAGGCCCAGGTTTGGGGTGACTACAGGTGACACGAAGATATATGTTGGGAAAAGAAAATACTATCTTTAATTTTTTTTCATTTGGGTCTTAATGTTGCTTCCTATGTGTGTACATATGTGTATAGGACAGAGAAAAAGGACCCTTGAGGAAGATGCTAGCCCAGTAGTTTATGCTTAGAAATAGGCTATCGGCATAAACTGCCAACCTAGATACCCCGAGAATTTGATAGATCTGCAAACTGTGTAGTCAGGAAAGTGCTTTAAAGGAGTATTCAAAGTAATTTAAGTCACTGAAAAACTATACTATAATCAGGCTTTATAAAAGCCAGTCGTTAATTACGGAATTGTGGTACAGAACTATCTGTGGAGTTATGTAAGACGTGAGTCAGGCACTGCAGCATGGAACATGGGGAGGCCAGTGAGGAAATGGGCACCGGGCTCCCTGCCCAGGCCGGCCGGCCGCATACTCACAGGCAGTGGATGATCGTCCGCCCTTCCCCTTCCTCGCATTCCTCCTGCCACTTCTCCACCTGCAGGATCAGTTTCAAAAACGATCGTTTGGAGCCTGGCACTTCCCGATGAGAGGCCCACCCTAGATACTGAAACTGCTGCACCATCAGATACCCTTCCTGTGGCTGTGGAGGAAAAAAAAAATATTGTTAGGTAAGTAGGGACTTGGAATTGTACTACAAAGCAATAGGTTCAGACCAATTGACACCATGATAGAAATGACATTTCCATCGGATAGAGTTTGTAAGTCCTAAATATGTCCATGTCCATGCAAAAACATTCTAAGTTACAGAAGCAAGAAACATGAGAATTATTCTTCATCCAAGCTCCTCCCTCATACCTTTAATCCAACAATTTGTAATAATAAAAGTGTAATATGCTAATTAGACCGGACGTCCGTCCTCCTGGACAAAGCCCCAGTGGGCGAGGGCCGCAGCAGAGACCCCGGCCACGGTGATGGCGACAGCGGGCAGGGGCCAGGGCCAGGGCTCTGGCAAGAGTTTCGTGCGTGAGGCCTCTAGTCAATTCCAATGTTTATACTTAAATAACCTTCAAAGTCATCTCTTCTTTATCACCCTGCACTACCAATCACAGGCTATGATGATTATCTCCTCCTGGACCTCCCCCAGTGAACTTTGATCTCCTTCCAAATCAATCTTACTGCAGGCAACACGATTGTTTTGCAATGCAAATTTGATCTTGTCATTTTTTTTCTTTAGTGGCTTCCAAGTGATCTTATCATACAATTCAAATTACTGTCTTTTTAATGGCTTAAAAATCCTTATGCGACCAGGCTCCACCAACTTTCTCAACCTTCTCTTCAAGGTGAAGACACCATTCGAGTGCCAGACATAGTAGCCTTCTTTTAATTCATTTATCGAGTAATTTCTAACCACTGGGGCTTTGAACATACATTAGCTTTTGTCCTGAACATCTCCTTCTTGCTTGCCCTTCTCAATTCCGAATAGTGATCAACTTGTCTTCGGTTTGCCAGGAACTTTTCAGATCTCTGCTCGAAAACTCATGTGTAATCCCAGAGAGCTGGTTATCCCACCCCTGAATAACTTCTTCTGATTCTTCAAATTTTGGCTTAAACACCACTGTCTCAAAGAAATCTCTGATCACCCAGCTATGTCAAACACTTTGTATTTCTGTACTCTATAAAATGACTCATATTTGTAAATAAATGATTACTTAATTAGGTATTTAATGTTTGTCTTCCCTGATAAAATATTAATTCTTTGAAGACAAGGAAATTTCTCTCTTTTTATCCTAAACTCTCTGTACCACTCAAACTTAGCAATATAACGTCAACAACAGAGTATTGTTGAATGAATCACAACCTCAAATAAAAATTGTAAGGAAGGATATGGAATATGAGTAAGCCATAGCATATGGCATCAGATCTGAAGCTCCATCAGGCAAGGATTCGGGTATCTTTTGGTAGGATGAGAACCTATCTAGTATAACACTAACTTCTTGTTGGTGCATACTAAGTATTTGATGAAGTAAATGACATTAAATAATGAGATAGAAAACAGAAAAAAATTCCTGCACTAATAAGGACCAGAACACCCAAGAGAGAGGAAAGTAAACAAATAAATATGCTCACAAAAAAAAGTAACACATTTCAATTCCTGTTCCTAGAATATTTTTCATATAAACAGTTCAATTAACAGACAAGCCTTACTTTCTTAGTTTATCGGCTATGGTTTCTCAGCTAAAATATTACCAGAACCATAATGTAACAGATGTGCAGACATAATGAGACTTCATTGAAATTAACATCTAAGAGATGCATGAATATTATGATAGGATTGAAGTTATCTTTTTCTCCACTAAAATGAGCAATAGAATTGGGTCTGGTTTTATCCGCTGCCTACAGTTACATACATATAGGCTTCCTAACCAGTATATAGACATTTTGATATAAAAATGACTTTATTATGACAATCCTGATCACACAATTAAAATAAAAGACATACAGAAAGCTTCTGTTAAAGAGTCATTTTTAAAAACAGAGTAATTTCATAGAAGTTACTAATGTTTTCAAATTCTTCTGGTTTGGTTACATAATCCAAGTTTTTTATTAGCAATTTTTGTTTTTAATTGGCCTTTTGGCATAAGGCACATGAGGAAGACTCTGCAGGGACACAGTTGCTACTTTGCTCTTGGAAAGGGCACAGTGATAGCACTGGTTCTATCTATCTAGAGATCTGGGAGAGTACACGTTGGGACGTTTACAAAGATGCCATTGGAAGTGGGAGGAGAGTCAATGACGTCCGTGAGTTACCCTTTTCTTCATGCTGGCTTCTCCCTTATACACAGGACTTGGAATAGTGACGTGGAATCACTCTCTAATGTCTCATGCAACATAGCCTTTCCTCCCGAGGAGAGCTTCTTCTCTGTCATCATCATCATTATACCATTATTTTTTAAAATATATTTTATTTGTTTTTCACAGAGAGGAAAGGAGAGGGATAGAGTGTTAGAAACATCGATGAGAGACATCGATCAGCTGCCTCCTGCACACCCCCTACTGAGGATGCGCCTGCAACCAAGGTACATGCCCTTCACTGGAATTGACCTGGGACCCTTCAGTCCACAGGCTGATGCTCTATGCACTGAGTCAAACCAGTTAGGGCTATTATGTCATTATTTTTTAACTGCATGGCTTCTCTGAGCTAGATGTCAATCCTAATCAAACATGCAGTCAACCTGGCGATACAGCCATATATGCTGAGGAGCCAGGCAGACGATCAGACTCAATTAAGCCAGTGCATCTGAATCTGGGTTTTCAGGTGTAGACATTAGTCTAGGAATGTACCAGAAAACTTAGTTTCCAGCATTTCTGCTTTTCTGTTTTTAGAGTGCCTTTTGCTCTAGTACTAAGGAATAAGATGATTAATAAGACTTGGGACTGATTATGTAATGCTTATTAATTCTACTCATGGTGTGTGAGTAGAATTGTACCCCATCATGGTTATGGTCTACCTACTCTGGATCAGTTCAGTTAGAATGATTAAACAATGACTTACTCTTGTTAGATTGCATATCCTAAAAATCCGGTTTATCACATCACAATCCATTGAACACGACATACATTCCACTTGGATAGGGCCATAGCGCAGCATCCCTTCTTCTGGCCAGTACTGAGGGCAGCCCTAGATGATGAGTATTTTGAAAGAAAAAAAGAATGATTTTTTTTTTCCTAACTAGTGTGTGATATAAAGCATTTCATTACTATGTTCTTAAGTTGCTTATAAATACACAAAAGCAATCCATAGCCATTGACCTGGGACAAGTCGACTTCATTTAACATCACAATAGAAGTACAGCCGTAATCGTATACTAATCTCCAGAAGTCCTTCACAGTGTTTGGCAGAGGGTACTGTGTGACGATGAAAGCAGCTGGCTGCCTGTAGCTCTGTGAAGAAACAGGGTAGATGGAGAAACATAAGGACTTAAAATGCATCATCAATTGTACAAGCAGATTCAACAAACTTCAATGTAGCACCAGTAAGATATAATAGCTTTACAAGGAGTGGAGCCAGACTGTGTGTATAAGGCATGGAACATCAGATCTGAACCACTGGCATGTACTGAAACTAGTAACTAGTCAATCTGATGATAAAACTCAAGTCAAATAATTTAATTTTTACTTTATTGAGAAAGATAAGTATAGGACAAATAGAAAAGAAGAAGCTAAAGAACTTCTTGAGATTAAGACCCTCCAGGAGGCGCCGAGACTGGTTTGGCTCAGTGGATAGAGCGTCGGCTTGCGGACTGAAAGGTCCCAGGTTCGATTCCGGTTGCTTGCGGGCACATCTCCACTGTGGGGTGTGCAGGAGGCGGCTGATTGATGTCTTTCTCTCATCTATGTTTCTGACTTTCTGTCTCTCTCCCTTTCTCTCTGTAAAAAAATCAATAAAATATATTAAAAAAAAAGAAAAAAGATCCTCCAGGAGGTACCAATATCAGGCTGTTTCAGGTTTCCAAAGATAATCAGCCCAAGAGCCTGATGGCAAAGTAGGCACAACATTCCCTGTAGTGTGTGTGTGTGTGAGAGTGTGTGTGTGTGTGTGTGTGTGTGTGTGTGTGTATGTGTGTGTGTGTGTCTTGTATAAGTAATGGTTTGGTTCTCCTCCACTCCAAATAAGAAAAACCACATATGCTTCAAACTCACAGGCTCTTATGTTATACGGATATTATGAGCATATTCTGTACCTATTACGAATAATCTACTTCCCTTAGTTTTCTGGGTCTTTTTTAATGTATATCAATAAGCACAAACATAGTTTTAAACATTTAAGTACCAAATCATGTCAAATACCAAAGAGCAAAACCAATGAACTTCTTTGCTCCACCTAAGAGGGGATGGGTCCTCAGTTACCAAGTGTCCCTTCACTGGAACACAACATATGATCTCTTTCCAGAAAGAGGGGGTAGTAAAGACAACACACATATGTCCTGGGCAATCTCGTGTTCTGCAGATTGATGTCCTACACCAGTGGTCAGCAAACTGCAGCTTGAGAGTTGTGGTTTGCCGCTCTGTTGACTAATGAGTTTGCCGACCACTGTGCTACACTAAAACAGGAATATATATTTCTCATAATAACTTAAACTAATGACTTGTAAAAAAATACCCAACAACCTAGATATATTTTACTGCTGATAAAAACTGTCAGTGACCTACCAACTCATTTATATCATACTACTTTTTAAAGTCCTTAAAAATGTCTTAACATGAGTGTAGAAACTGATCTTTGAACTTGGGAAATGCTGCTAACCATGGTATTTCACACTAGCAAGGATTGCAGGAGAAATATGAATTGACAGTAATTCACTTGTGACCTCAACACCTCACAAAGTTCCACTTGTAGCCTCTAAAAGTATGAAGTCTCATGAGAAAGGATGAGAAGAAAGTAGCAAAATTTCTTTCCAATAACATCTTTATTCCATGGAAAGTAAGCCAAAGGAGGCTGATAAATATTTACTTTTTTTTTTATCACAGGAGAGGGGAGATAGGTGAAGAAGAGATGATATGAGAGACTGAAGATTTCTTGTTTCTTTTATCTTTAAGTACAAGAGCACATCCAAGGTATTTAAATCACAGAATCCCTGGTCTTACCTCCTAATCCTTCACAGGAATGGCAGATGGTAGGACACTAATTATGAGGATGGAGGTGGGAAGGAAAGAGGCAGTGTTGATCAACCTCTTCTTATAAGCCAAATCAAATCTTACTTTTCTGAAGCCTCAACCATTACTAAATTCACAGGAATACTATGACATATATTTGTTCAATAATTCAGAATTAGGCAGAGTAGGAACTGATAGAATATAAGGTTCAGTCCTCTTATGAACTAGAAAACAACCTGGAAATCAAGAAAAATTTGACAGAGATGCCAAAGACAAAATTGAAAGGTATCAATATCTTTCCTTCTTCCCTTTTTGATACATTTTTTTTTTCATTCCAAATCTAGACTCAGAAGAGAAAGATCTTGAATGTTTTCTCTCTGTACTTAGAATATTTGCCTTTCCAGACAACTGGCAGAAAAGAAGTGGTACTATGAGAATCCAATGCGATTTCAGTGAAAATAATGAATGGCTAGGCAAAACTCTGGTTATAGCAAGGATGGGAACTTGCCACTTGAGCTTGCCTTTACACTGTTCTGCTCTATAGCATTAAAAAAGGAACAGAGTAACTGGATAAAAGACTAGTCTTGGAAGGAGAATGTGGATTTTTCTAAGTCCATTATCTGAAGCTAATTTTGAAAAACACAATAGAACAACAACTTAGGAAGTTTCTTTCTTAGTCATAAAGAAATGACCTTTGACTTCTAATTTCTGGTTGCTATGGTTCTAAAGGCTAAAAGGCAAAAACTAGAAATGTTTACAAAAGAAGGTGACAAAACTGTTGAAAAGGATTCTGAACCTTGAGATCCTTCTTGCTTTTTCCAAGGTAACAAAAGCAAGATGGCTAAGGACATTTTTAAAATTCTCTTTCCATGTTGTCCTGTCTATGGGCTGCTAACATGCTAAGCACCTGCTTTTCAATCTAAAGCGTAGAAAGATTGGCGGGGGGCATGTCAGTTCTTTAATTATGATAGATGCATTAACTTGATATCTTCCCTTGCTCCTTATAGCCTGTATTAACTGATGGCCAATAAAACAAGTTAGTTTTAAATTACTACTGGACCATTAAATGTCAAAGATACAATTTTCCCAATTTAATAGAACATCAGAAAGATAGGGATTTCTGTGATTTTTAAAATTCCTTCCTAGCTGTATTTAAAATAGATAAGCGTGATCTTTTCTGCAAATAAGATAAAAAATCTCAAAGATATTTCCTGTTTATCATATAGTAATTGATAATCAAAATCCAAATTTACAATAACACCTAAAACTTACAATTGCTAAGAACCCCTGTAAGAAAAATTCAAAATCATTCTCAAAAAGTTTTGTATTGCAATGCAAGTTTCCAATTTCCCTTTATAGGCCATTTTAATTTTCCTGAAAAGAGAACTAGCCAGTGTTCAATGCATTATGTAGCTTTTCATGACACTTTACACTAACAAAGAGAGCAGTCTCTTACATCCATAAGAGCAGCATTGATGTAGTTACTACTCTCCCCATCAATTGTAATTAGAAAAGGCAGACATCTGTCAGGTGGCAGCATGTCCATGAAACGATTCTTGTCATGGTTCCTTGGCAGGCATGCTATGCTGCAGTCTTCAGCTTGTAGTCGAGGGGTGACTGAATTCAAGGTCTGAAAAGAAAAGGGAGCCCAGGTTCAAAGACAGCGACCCATTTAGAATGGCACAATACAGATTCATCAAGAATTTAGGAGGCCAAGTAGAAAATGAAGGGTTTGTACAAGGTATATATGAACTGTACAATGTGCCTTCTCTTAAAAGGAAAAGGGAAGCTAATCAACACAGCTACCTGCATAAGGCACTGCCTGACCAAATATGATGCAATCAGAGTGTCCTATGATAATGACCCCTCACCCAAGTTGGGAACTGTCATGTCTAAGAACATTTGGCATGCCATGTTTAAAGACAGACTGGGGTAAGCTGGCAAGAGCACTGGGTAAAGAATCCAAGTATTAAGTTTCTAGAGGCAATTCACAGTCACACACTTTCATGGATGTTTTAAGGGCAGAGTAAGCATTTGTGTATTTTAGAAACAAATGTTCTGCACGAACTTTAGCTATTATTATTAATATGTTTGCTCCCACATTTTGAGTGACACAGAAGGCCAAAATGCTTTAGGCTAGGAAACAATAAAGGTTGTGAATACGTAAAAATCACCACTGAATTCAATTTTTATGACATCTTTTCCCATACCCTTCCCTGAATCTGAAACTCATTTGCTTTTCATGATGCAGCAGATACAAGCTCATTAATACAAAAGTGACTGCACAATATCCATAATGAAAGAGAAAGGTATTATACTTAAAATCGGGTCATAGGTGTTAAATTTGACTTGAAAGACCTCCCTTAGAAGAATTAATAATGCCCAGAACAAGCTGAAATAAGTTGCTCATAAAAGAGGACCTAGAAAAAGCAAATACCTGGAATTCGTCTTTGAGATGTGAAGAATTAGTCTGGGAATCTATTCTAATCATATCAAAATATGCAGCTTTAAATTCACAGACAGGTATGGCCGTTTCTCCACATAAGCAGGCTTCTAAAATGGCATCATGAATAAAAATGTACTGCTCCTATTAAAAGAAAATGAAAATCTTCATATCATTTTAATAAAGCTTATCTGTCATCAAAGAGAGAATTCAGAGAACTTTCTCCACATGGAAATACGAACAAAAACACCAATATTAATAAAAATACCGATCAATATGAGCTTGATGAGCTACCGTTGCTTCTATGTAAAAAACACTGGTGCACTGTTTGGAAAATGTTGGAAAAGTCTATAAAAGAAACCCACCAGAGGTAAACCAACAATCTACATACCTCTGTCTGGACCATATTGATACGACGAGATCGTAAGGCTTTGACACAGTTGTAGATGTCAACCACGCCCTCTCTTTCAGCCATGTCCAGCATGATATCGATCACAATGTAGCAGCCCGTTCGTCCAGCACCAGCACTGCAAAAAATTAAACAAACCTAAAGAGTTGCAGAAGCGCATCTGTGCAACCTTAAAGAGAGGCCTTTTTGGCTTTCAGATAGGTAGAATCAAAGTAATTTCACAGAGCACAAGACATCATTTGGACATATTGTAGAAACACTTATTAATGTACAAAAAAAACTTCATGCAGAATATATAGTTTGGTATAAACTGAAGATTGAAATAGGAGTTCCAAATCAGATGACGTAACTTAGTGAAACAAATTATTTTTATAAATCATTATATTGAAAGTAATGTACATATTTTGTTCAAATGCCATCGCTCTCTTAAGTCGTCTTCATGTTATGAAAACCAAATACATGTAATTTCAAATTCATAGAATTGATCCAGAAGGATTCACACTTTAACATTTAACCGCAAAGTAGAGACTTTAATACTCATGTGTTGTGGGTCTTGTAGCAAAATGCAAGACTGCTGGCTCTCTTAGTCAAACAGACTCTCGTAAATTCCAAGGCCAAGGGACATTAATTCCAAAGCCTTTCAATGGGAAATCTGAGAAGCCACAAGGCAGAGTAAATGCTAATGGGGAGGGTGGGGGAAATGGTGCTTGCTTATCAATGGGGAGGAGACCACTAGTAGAAAGATTCTTTTGAATGGAGATCTGAAGGAAAAATAAAAATGAATTGTTACAGTATAATTCTTATCAGGTCACTATAAGATAGTCACTACCGTAAGGTATTTAATTCAATACTTGAAATAATATATTGTTGATAATTTGCCCCTTAGGATTGCTTCTCCAATTTTATATACAGAAGTCAATGGAGCAAACAAGATATACTGGGATTTTTTTTTTAGAGGCGGAGGAATTCCCCTTATAGTCTGTTTCCTCTTTTCCATAAATTCAGAGATAGCTGAGTCTAAGTAGAAAAATGACACTTTCGTTTAAAGAGAGTAGAAAAATCTCGGAGCATTTCTGAAGCAAATAATTCACAGGAAAATAAACCCCTATAAGTCAAAATAACTCTAAACTGAAAGCCTTTAATTTCATTTTCTAAATGCATGGATTCAACTATTAACATTATTTCTTCATTGTCCAGATTTAGTCACTTCTCTTAAACACACTGTTCATAAGGAATTTAAGCAAAAGATATTGTGAATATCTGTTCCTTTATTTTTCTCTTTTCTTATCTCTCTTTTTTCTTTCTTTCTTTCTTTTTTTTTGCCTACTGTCTCTCAATCACTGTTCCCAGAGTTTGAGACAGAAAAGTAATTGAAGACTACATCAGATTTCTTTAGGAGGATTGACTTAAGATTGTTTATTTTCCAAGGTACATAGGATCTGATACATAGGGGCTGAATTTTATTTTATTCTCTATGGGGTTTTCCGCCTTTTATTCATGACCATTTAAATTCTGAATAGGCTGGATTTTCAGAAAGAAAAAAAAAAGCGTAAGTGCAAATTATTGGGAAGTGTGGAGGAGCAGTATGTGAGAATGGCGTGTAGCATTTAGAAAAAGCCTTTCAGATTCAGTATTCTTCTGCTCACATCTCAAAACGAGGCCACGTAATTTGCTTTTAGTGCCTCAGAGTGCTTGTTTTAAGAGAAGTTTCTAATCAGAAAAAAAGTCTGGATATAATGTTCACATTTTTCCAGCCTATATTTCCTGGATTTCACTGATGAAGTTTTCAAGGTCCTCTGATGGATGTTTCTTTTTAAAAAAATTCTTAAATAGCTGTGCTATAGCCCAAATTCTTGCATTTTAGGCCATTTACTGACGTTGTATGTCTCAAATTTAGTTTTAAAAGCTGGGATTCTATTGGGAATTTACTAGGCTGGCAAGAAATCTCTATCTCAACCTGCCATTCTCTACAATATGGGATTTGCAAAAAGCAATAAAAGAACCCCAAAACACAGATGTTGCCACTAAAAAGCAATTTCCACACTCATAATTGTGGACAGCCCTATACACATTTAGGCTGACTGTATTTATTTCTTAAATTTCTATTTTATATCCTCCTTATGGCTTTTATTTCCTTGCTATTTTACCTTATCTGTAATCCTTGCAAGCGGGGACTTTGCAACCATGCATTCGTTTTTTTTGTGTGCTTCAAACCTTATCTTGATACTTTTAAGAAAGCTGGCTGCACACAGTCCATGCCATTTGGACCCTCGCTCACCTGCAATGCACCACGATGGGGCCGGCACTGGGAGGGTTGGAGAACTTGACTCGCCGGATAAACGAGAGCAGCCCCGTTGCATGGTAGGGCACTCCGTGGTCAGGCCAGCCCGTGAAATGGAACTGCTTCACTTCGCGAATCTCATTGTATCCCCTCTGCGCAAACACGGGAAGCAATGCGTTCAGATGGCCCCGAATAAAGTCATAAAACACAGCCATGAGTAGCAGGCCAGATTGCCAATGAAAAATGTACCAGGATCATGCTTTTTTTCCTGAAAAAGGCTGCTGGCCTGACACGGCCCAGGAGCTTACGTTTATTGTCCGACAACTGCCAGAGAAAAGAAAATTAGAAGCCTTGCCCGCTTTTATAAGTCTGGGTAAATTTTATTTACTCTGACAGTTTGTTCCTTCCCGGGAACGACAACACATAAAATTAGGGAAAAAAGAACGAAATGGCAAAGCGAAAATGCTACCCTGTTGACCCAGAGCAGTGAGTCCTCGAGTAGTTTTATAAAAGCGACTTTCTAAGCTGCTCACACCTCACAAAGAGATGGCAATGCCTTGCTTATCCATGTTGAAAATGGTTTTGAAGCGTAGCATGTAGAGATTTTCCAGGACAGTGCTACTCTAGATTGGCTTATAAAAATACACAGACGGCTAAACTATTCTTTGGGCACCCTATTTTTCTTAACTCTGTGAAATAATTCGGCGCACAGAGTATTATTTATAGCCACGAAAATACAAAATGAAAGAGGCGAAGCATCTTTGTTGGGCCTCCTACTGGGTTAATTTAAAAGAAACCTTTAAATGCACATTTCAAAGCCTTCCCTCCTTTCTTGTTGGAAGAATCCTGTAGATTGTGGTAGCTCGGGCTAGAAAGCACAGATGAAGTGCTGTAGAATTTATTTTTCAGAACCCACTGTTGTAGCAAAAAGCCCCAAACTAAAAACAAACAAACACTATGACCTATATAATTCCAACTCTATTGTGAGCTTATCTGTGAAATCTCAATCTCAGTTGTTTAGATAGAGTAGGTAGAAAAATTGCATGAAATAAATGAAACAAATTAAGAAAGTTTATTTTTAGATCCTATCCTATGTGCACCAACATCACCCAAACCTTGGAAAGCCAGTGGTCATCTCATATTCTTTTTAATTCCAATTCCTCGTACAAGACCCTGCAGAAAGCAGGGCTCAACGAGTAATGATAATAGCAACAATAATACATGTCATCACAGAGGCATACATACAAATGGAAAAAATCCTTTCGTTATTCCTTTCAAACTCAACTCTAGTGAGAAAGGTCATAAATTGTTCTAAGACCTAAATATCTGATTTTAGATATTGATTCACCTTCTCTACATTAATCCTCTTTCTGGAGTTGCTACAAGGACCTTGCTCTTTTTTAGTAAATTTGAATAACATATTTTTTATTATTAACATAAAAAGTTAGAATTTATTTATTATTTTGTATTAGTCACCTAAATAAATGATTATTAATTCCGTTTAAAAATATTATCTCTAGTTTTCTTGGTACAAAATAATTTCATTTAAAAATAATTTTGTTTCTTCTATTAGTAATTCAGTTTAACCTTTTGTCTTGTATTTGATGGATGTTGAATACCAGTGAAAATGATCATCCACATCACAGTCCTGATTATAACTGAAATTCCTTTAATTTTCACTTCTTAACACCCATGCTGCTAGTTGTTATTGAATCACCTTTATCGTGTTTAGGGACTCTCCTTATTTTCCTAATATAATTAGAGTATTATTATAAATGTTTAAATCAAAATAAATGCACTACAATGTTTATTGATAAAATCACATGATTTTGTTCCTTTAAAGCACTGACATAATGAAATATCCTACCACAGATGTAACATCTTTGTATTCTTAGAAAAAATCACGATGGATCATGTTATGATCTTTCCTTAATTTACTTCGGTATTCAAATTTTAAATATTTTGTTTTGAAGTTTTTTTACACTATGTTCTTGAATGTAACGGATTTGCAATGTGTGTGCATGCACACCTGACAGAGGGAAAGAAATTGAGCTAAAAAAAAAAAACAGACAAAGAGAAGCACTTCTTCATCTGGTTCTGTTATCAGAGTTATGCAAGCTTTTAAAAATACAGTTGTTCATAACAGTTTTTCTATAGCCTACTTAGTTTGATTAATATAGATAGGCATTAGCAGTTCTCCAAAGATTAAAGAAACCTCAACTATGAAATCATATTGCAATTTTAGTGGTAAATTTTAACAATTACTTATTTTCTTCAATCATCTGTTCAGGTTTCGAACTCTTTTTGGGTCAAATTTAGGAAGTTACTTTTGGCTAGAATATCAGTGTATATGTTGTTCTTTATAATGCTACTTTTCATTTAATACTTCTAATTATTTTTAAGGTTGGTAAAATACTTATAAATATCATTTGCAAACAAATGCTATTTGTAGATCATACTTGAATAATAATGTAGCTATCTTTCTATTGCTGGACATTTATAGCCATCTATAATATTCCAAGCCTATAAACAAAGTTATTGTATTTTAAATACACTCCTTATGATAGATTCATGAAAGGAAAATGCTTGGTCAAATGACACCAATATTTTAAAGCTCTGTAGCTGTACAAAGGCATACATGCAACAATGGTATCTGCAGCAATGTAATTCATCGCTTCCACATCGCACTTCATTGTCCTTACACTGGCCACCCTGCTTTAGTCTTTCTGGTCCTATCTCTCTATAAAGAGGTAACATGCTAAATGCTCCTAACAGTGTCCCAGTCACAAGTGGTCAGCAGGCAGAAGCTGGAGCGCAGGTTTGGGGGCGGGGACTTGCGCCACCAGGACATGAGGCTGCTGCCAGGGGCGGCCTCCCTGGCAGAGGCACAAGCAGGCTTGTGGTGCTGCCCAGCCCAAAGGCGGGTGTTGGGATGGGCCACAGCATCCTCCCTACCCTCCCAGAAGCTCGTGCAGGTCCCCAGAGCTGACTGGCCCAGATCGGGGGGGGAGGGGGGGGCATCAGGATGGGGGTGGGGCCTTGGCAGAAAGCTCTCAGCACTCCTGCACTGGGCTCTGAAGGCACAGAGAAGGGAGAGCACATAGGCAGTTAGGGGGTTTAGGCCAGGAGGGGAGAGCAGTTAGGGTATCAGGCAGGCAGGAGAGTAGTTAGGGGCATCAGGCAGGCAGGCAGGTAAGCGCTTAGGAGCCAGTGGTTCTGGATTCTGAGAGGGATCCCAGATTGGAGAGGGTGAAGGCACCAGGCCAATAGTTAAAAATAAAAGTCGGATCATGTTACTCCTGGGCTCATAATCCTTCAATGGAACCCAACCTTCTTTCTTTCTTTTTTTTTAAAAAAATACAGAGAGGAAGGAAGAGGGATAAAGAGTTAGAAACATCTATGAGAGAGAAACACTGATCAGCTGCATCCTGCACACTCCCCACTGGGGATGTGCCCGCAACCAAGCTACATGCCCTTCACCGGAATCAAACCTGGAACCCTTCAGTCCGCAGGGCAATGCTCTATCCACTGAGCCAAACCGGTTAGGGCCAACCTTTTTTTATTTATTTTTTATTTTTTAAAATATATTTTATTGATTTTTTACAGAGAGGAAGGGAGAGGGATAGAGAGTTAGAAACATCGATGAGAGAGAAACATTGATCAGCTGCCTCTTGCACACCCTCTACTGGGGATGTGCCCACAACCAAGGTACATGCCCTTAACTGGAATCGAACCTGGGACCCTTCAGTCCACAGGGCAATGCTCTATCCACTGAGCCAAACCGGTTAGGGCCAACCTTTTTTTATTTATTTTTTATTTTTTAAAATATATTTTATTGATTTTTTACAGAGAGGAAGGGGGAGGGATAGAGAGTTAGAAACATCGATGAGAGAGAAACATTGATCAGCTGCATCCTGCATACTCCCTACTGGGGATGTGCCCACAACCAAGGTACATGCCCTTCACCAGAATCGAACCTGGAACCCTTCAGTCCGCAGACCAATGCTCTATCCACTGAGCCAAACCAGTTTTGGCCCAACCTTCTTTTAATACAAGCTAAAATCCTAATGCTCACAAGGTTTCACATATTTGGCTCTGTGATTTCTATGGCTTCATCTCATATTTCTTTCTCATCTCTGAACACCCTTGACTCCTAGCTGCTTCTCATTGTGACAGTGATACTCATGCCTCAGGGTCTATGAAATGAATCTTCCCTCCATCAGAAATATTCTTATCTTGGTTAACTTGGGATATAGTAGTTAAATCCCTCCCTCCCTCCCTCATTTGATACAGGCCTTTATATATATGTCATTTTCTCAATTATCCTTTACTCATCATCCTTCTCCTACCTCAGCAATATTCTCTACTTCCACTCCCAGAATTATTTTTCTCTGTAGTACTTTTCATAATAATATAATGTATTTGATTATTAGTTACTGTTAATTATTTGTATCCCTTAACAGATTATAAGCTCCCACAAGAATAGGAATTAATGTGCCCCCAGGTTTATAAACATGCCACGCACACGGTATGCTCTCAAATAAATATTTGCAAAATAAATGAATAAAATGAATGGATTTGTAGAATCATCAAAACATATCTTGACAGAAATTTTAAGAGAAAATTTAAGTTTCAGTATACATATTTTTTCAAAATAGGACTTTAGAGTACTTACCCTTTCCAGGGTGAAAGTCCTAACTACATATTCAGCAAGTGGTTCCATTTCTACACAAGTTACTTTGAAGTCACCATAAACTTCAGTATCATCAGGCCAATACTTATAGCATTTAACCTAAATGACAGAAAGACGACATAGGTGAACCTGAATACCTAATATATGAACCAAGATAATTTGATTTCAGTGATTACTCTTCACCTCACAGTTAAAATACAGTTTAAAAAAATCTATAAATGAGACAAGAATTTTCCCATGAAATAGACTTTATGCAATCTCATAAAAATATACAAGCCTAATAGTTCAATTAGATTTTAGTACATAATCAAAGCTTATTTTATTAATTGAGAAATATAGTAATTTCTTAGCCATCAAAGGTTCACTTAGGGAAGTACTAATTTGAAATGCTATGCTTACAATTTTTTTAATATATTTTATTGATTTTTTGCAGAGAGGAAGGAAGAGAGAGAGAATCATGGATGAGAGAGAGACATTGATCATCCACCTTTTGCATTCCCCCTACTGGGGATGTGCCTGCAACCAAGGTACATGCCCTTGACGGGAATCAAACCTGGGACTCTTTGGTCCCCAGGCCAACGCTCTATCCACTGAGCCAAACCGGCCGTGGCTGCTTGTAATTTTTTAAGGAATCAAATGATAATGTATGTTAAGTTTACTATGTTTTGCTATTCAAGTTATACACATGTTTTATGATGAAAAACAACACACACACACACACACACACACACACCACAAAACAAATATATACATTTTTCTTACCCGGCCAACCTCAACTAAATTTGTAACCATCACAATGCAAGCAGACTGTTCTTGCCAGATCATTCTCCAGAAATCATACACTGTTTCATGAACGGGGCCTATTAAAAAATTAATTTGAATATTATGTTATCAGAGAAAATTTGTAATCAATAATACATTTAGGAGAAAATGTCACTGAAAGTATAAAATTCAGTTCCCATCTACCACTCATGCGATGGGCAAAAACACAGGCCTATACAAGTTTGTTTTTAGATTTGCTCCCTGTAATTTCCAGTGCAGAAGCTACCACTCGTTTCTAGACTGTTTATATCCAAGTTATTTAACGCCTCTTCAAATACCTGTGAAAACAGGACTATGCTACCATCAACCCAACAGTACATATGACCAATTACTTATGTGGACATGACTTATACACAGTGCATGTTGACGGTTAATGAAGAAACTTCATCCATAGAGCATCCTCTGCAAACTGAAAGCTCCTTCTGGGCTGTACTCATTACCACAAAACTAGAATAACGTTCACCGTGAATGAGTTTTCCAACTTTAAAAGGTTTATATATAATTAAACTCAGTGACTCCAACATACGTGAAAACAACGAGAAAACATGCCTTCTGTCAAAGAGCAATGTAACTTTCTCTTTTATACAACAGATGTGCAAGCTTCTCTCCTAATGACCGGTTGCTCAATTTGGAGAGACTGAAGGTGTTTTTGTTTTTGATGTTAAGATACTTTTACTCCCCAATGTGCCATTGTAACAAGTTTTCTCTACCTTTTTTCTTATTTTCCAAAGAACAAACATGACCATGTTCCCTTTAGCCCTTTGTTTTGTCTCAGTCTTAACTTGTAAAAAAAAAAAACCTGCTGGAAGATAGTCTAACATCTCATTATAAAAATATTGGTCTTGGGTACCATTACATTCCAGGCTGACAGACTACTACAAGGAAATGGGCACCTTAAATGAGATGAGACTTCTCGTGCTTTCATCAAAAGTAAGAAATTCCTCTGCCCAGCACTACTGACTAGAGCTCTGGGTCATCAGAACACCAAGAACCAAAACATAAAAAAACTACTAGCTGCTTTTCTTTTACTTGCAATAACAAAAATAAACTGAAGCTTATATATGTTTTATACAGATAAAACAACTTGTATTATATAAATGAATATAGAGCAGTGTGATTTTTCTTCAGCCGATGTAGGTAAAATTGCAAAAAATGCCATGTGGATGAATAAGTAAATTTGTTTTTGGTATAACACTTAAAAAGGCAAAGTTTTACCTTGAGTTGCAATATAGTGGCTTGGTCTCTGGTAACCCTAAAATAGGAGAACAAATTAGTCATAATTTTACATCAGTATCAGAATAAAAAGAATGAAGGCATAAAAAGATGAAGACAACCACCTGTTAAGATTAAGTTATAGTAAAAAGTCCAGAAATGAGTAGTGAACTCATAGTTCACTTCTCAAACCTAGGTTATCTGAAAGGTAAGATTAAAATATAAATATTTTAAGGGTTCTGATTAGAATATATATATTGCATAATTGAGAATTGTTTCTTAGGGAATAACCTCATAGAATTGTTTGGCTTCACTAAAATGTTTATGCCTTCATGTTAAACTTTAATCATTCATTCCTGGAAAAATTGTGTTAAAAAAATACCAGTTCTCACTTTATCATCCAAAGGTACAACACACTGCATTACAAATGGACAACGACATATTAGAACCATAAAAAAATAAGAGAACATTCCAATGTTAGAGCTGGACAATGCATGTGTGCATCAAATCAAAATCTTGCTAAGATTTCATACAGAATATTCCTACTCCATAACATATTCATGAATCTGCCAAAATCATTTGTGTGTGCTGATAATAATTTATTCACACGTAATTATAGGTACACACACGTACAGAGAAACGAAGAGTTTTAAAGTATGCTTATCTTGAACAATAAAGTTTAGTATTTTTTTCTCTATTTTTAATGTTCTAAGAACTCTGTGTGGTTAAAGATCTAATATTATTTCAATAAAGAAATTATTCCCGAGAAGGAATAGTTTGGTAGTTACTATTAATTAGTTTAAATTGCAATAGATTCCAATTAGCAAATATGTTAATGGTATAATAGGCTAAACTTTGAGTTTGTTGTGTATTTACCAGAGTGCTTTAGTAAAAAGCCTGTGGTACAATTTATCAACAGTTTGGTGCGGATGATCCGATACAGATATACATGCATATAAGCAAAGATCTCCTATCTAAAACTTAATAGGTTGAACAGTATACTGTTGCAAAATTGCAAGTTTTCATTACATAATATATCGACATAGCACAGCATTTTATGAAAAATTTGTTTCAAGCCTTATAAGCATTTTATCTCCTGCTTTTTATGAAAAATTTACCAATTGCAGGAGACATCTTTTAAGTATAACAAATTAACAGGAGAGGGAAATTTATGATATTGTGTAACGATTAGCCAAAATACACTGGGGTCTTAACAGAAATATGAGATAACAATAGTCTTTAGGACACACTTTTTATATATGAACCATAAAGTAGCAGTATGCTATGGCTCCAGTGTATATATGCCTTGGTAGAAAACCAAGGTTAAATTATATAGGTCAGAAGAAGCACACATTTGTCAGAAAAATGTTATTTTTAATGAGACCAAAAGTTTTCCATGTTAGGATGTCTAATACACTTTAAATATTGAATGAGAATAAAATGAGGATAAAAAGTTTAATGAATATATTGAGACTATAATTTATAAAACTTATTGGTTAAAAATATAAATAATTACACTTTACAAAATAACTATATTTTGAACTGATTAATTTCAGCACACCTAGGTAAATTATTTTTTTAAAAATAGCTGGTTTATTTTAATAAGTATTTCACATGTGCTAAGCATTGTGCTAAGTGCTCAATATGCATTGCTTCATTTAATTCTCACAACAAATAAGGTTAGTAGTATCATTACGTCTACTGTGAAGATGAGGAAACTGAAGCTGAGAGATGAAACAGTATTCCCATGATTTCCAGTGTGATTTTGAACCAGGAAGTATCTTACATGTAATATAATGTATTGCCTCCTCAACAATATGTTATCTTTTATTAGAAAATTTACTTTCCATTGAAGAGAGAATTTACATGTACATATGTTTCTAACTAAAATTTAACAGTGAAATGTATGATTACCACAAACTTTTTTATTTTTATGATTCAATATACATGTGTGATATGTGTACTTTACAAATGCAATTTAGTAAGTACTTTGCCTAAGTAATTTTAATACTTCACAATCCAATACCACACACCACACAATAGTCTCCCTATCATTATTCCCATCAGAAGTCAAATGTAAAGAGTAAAATTTCAGAAACACTAACACATCATACTATCCAGCTTCTCACATGTTTGGGGAAAGGGTCAGAAAAAAAGCCAGAAACAGAAATCATCAACAAATAAAACTCAGGTACGTAATAAATTGTCGAGAGCTCAAAATGGTCCTGTTTTTCTAAACACAGAAAAGGGAAGGAGCTAAAACAGATCTTCACACATGTAAAGGAATTACAAAGAAATGAACATAGATATACTGTATGAGCTAGTTACGTGAAGCATGCAGAGAGAACTAGTAGTAAGCATTAGAAGTAACTGTAATTAAGAGTAGTTACAGTAAATATTCATAATAGGATACTGTTATTTACATATAGTGGTACTTACATCCCTGTACAGCCAAATCTACAGCCCAAACCAAAGTCAGGTGTGAAAGAAAGCACAACAACGTCAGTAAGTACTAGGACGCAGAACAAGGAAAAAAAAAGTGTACAGTTTGTTCTTTATTTTTAAAAGCTAGCAATCACTTTATAGGTAATAACAAGCAAAAGGATTCACATCTATAAGCTAACACATTGGGCATACCGAGCTATAAAAAATACTTACATCTATATAGTTGGCATTAATATAATCTGAAGAAGGATCATCCTCGACAGGTTGCAAAATGACTCTGGAGTGGTCGTCTAAAATTTGTAAATAATAAAATAAAAGCTATGAAATATTTTCCTGGTCTTGAGACAACGGCACCGGCAGAGACTTGGAATAATTCAATGGTTGATGAGAGCTTACCCATAATATAGTATCTACATTTCCTTAAACACCAGTCATTTGAAGAAATACAAGAACTTTAACGAGCTTATTACTTATCACGGTTATAACCTTCTGTTAATAAAGCTTTAGTGACTAACATCTTCATAATCAGGAAGCTTTTAGGGGATGTGATAATTCATTATAATGAATCGTCAAGTGAGTCATGGACTTGTCTAAGGAAGTAAATTTGCCTTCCTCGATTCCTAATTTCGCTTCTTAGGCATAATTTTAAGTGGGTGAGATCCTTCTGTCTGTACTTTACAGCAAATGAGCCACAGAAATAAAGTTTAGTGAATTTTGAACTCTGCTCCCAACTTCCTATTTCTTGAGAGTCAAGATTAAATTCTGATGCATTCACAAGAACCTTTAAAACAATTTACATTGGTAATAGAGCGCTCAAAGGAAATAAATAGCTAGTTACATGCTCCATGATGTTAACTTTCCTCATTGCTGCTGAAGTTTCACATGGTAATTTATTTGCCCATGTACACACACTGAAGAGTGGAGGAGGAGGAAGTCCCTAAGGACAAATAACAGGGAGCAAGTGGAATTCTTACAGGTTCCAAGGAAGGAATAAAGGTATGTGGAAAGAAGACCACGCCTACCTTGAATAAGTTTGGAGGTATAGCAGTAATTTATCACGGAAAAGAACTTTCTTTTCTTTTCTTTTTTCTTTTATAAGTGTCTTTTTTTATTGTCTAAAGTTTTACATGTCTCCTTTTCCCCCAACTGACCCCCACCTCCCTACCATTCCTTCCCCAGGCAAGCCCCCACCGCCCCAGCGTCTGGGTCCATTGAAGACTTTCTTTGCATAGTCGGACATTCTCAGTTATTTCATAACATCCCCTGTATTTGTGTGCAAACATATAATCACATAGAACTATATCCACAGTGTGAAGAATGTGAAACAATTTAATTAATGAGGATGATCACCATTTCAGAGTCACTGCCAATAGCCAATGCCGTTGGAATATTAAGTTAGATTGCTTTATAAACAGATGGGTCAGACCCCGGGATTCTCTTTGAAAACTTAAAACCACATAAAGAGAAGTTGCAACTTACTATTTATCTTCTACCCACAACATTTGCATTCACCAAGAATTCTATGAGGACTTACATGCTATAATGTTTCCATATCGGTTTTTTGCTCTATTTTGGTCTTTTTTTGCTACATCCCAAGATGCTGACTGTCCTTCAAAGAAGCTCTAGAAAAAAAAATTAACAAGCAGACTGGATTTAATTCCTTTTCATGCACACCGGGTTTATCTGTTGTGAAGACCAAGCTAGTAATAGCCACTCTCTTAGGGAGGAAGTCCTACAGCAGTAAACAAGTTCCATTTCGGAACAAAGCTTATTGGATGGATTCCTACTCGTTCATCTTGGATTGGAATGAGTTCAAATGAAGGACAAGAAACAACTTTGGGGGGGGGGTGAGTGGGGGAGGCGGGAAAGGCCTTAACATTATTTCACATTTAAGGTCGCTATAACTTTGTGAGAAGGAGGTAGGCAAAGCACCAGAAACTTCAAAACTACTTTTAATGAGTTATCTTTCAAGTGTGCTTCCTTTAGCATTTATAACAGGAACGAAACCACACTTGTTTCCCTCCACAATTATTCATTAAATCATGTGCTATCCACCACATTTCAGTGTCTTTGAAGATCATGAAAAGCACGGAGTCTCTACAAGAGGCCATATGAAAATTTTTAAAAAAAGTCACCATCTCCAAGAATTTTGGAACAGATGAATCTGTTGATTGGTTTAATTGCCATATGTAGCGATGTAAAATATGGGTATGGCTTTCCTTTCTTGCAGAAAAGCTTTAACTTTGCTCAACACAGGAAATGGGGTCTTCAAAGAGTCAACGGTCTTTGAAGTGAGGTACACAGGAATACAAGGAAATGAACACAAAGAACCAGTGCTGGCAGCATATTATAATTCCTCACACTATTTCGTTACCACAGCGTGTTTCCGGCCTACAACTAAAACCAACTTTTGAAATTCAGAGATAATTGTATGCACTCCCAAACTAATTTTACAAGTAATAATCTATAAATATAATGTAGCGTTTAGAGAATTCACCAGGTTGAATGCGTTTTGAATGCAAAGAAACTAGTGCTTGAATTCTTTCATTTTAAATGTGCATGTTTGGTGCACATATGGTGGTGTACATATGTGGTGCACGCATGGTGATGCATGTGTGGAGACACATGTGTGATGTATTCATGGCGATACATGTGTGGTAGTACACACATGGTGCTGCATGCATGGCGGTACATGCATGCTGGTATATGTATTGTGGTGCATGTATGGTGATGCACGTGTGGTGATGTGTGTATGGTGGCAGAAGATCTTCCTTCTCCACATCATACTGATATTTCTCAGTAGACAAAGGCGGCAAAGGAACTGCTCCCTTTTTGCTATGTGTTGTAATGATTAATTTAAATCGCTTCTCTTATAGTTTAATTACTGGTATTTTTGTTTGAGCAGGAAAGGGAAACAAGGAAGAAGAATTTCTCATATCCTCCCTCTGGCTTCTGAACATTTGCATTTGTAGTGCTCTGTTTTTTCCCTCTCAGCTGCACTCCACAATAATGCTCAACACAAAACTAGAAAGACAAGTAGTACATGTAGAACACAAAGCTCCATCCCCTTTCTCAATGGAGGGTCAACAAGCAAAGAGGCGGAGAAGTACCTACTGACTAAGTCATTTGGATGACAGAACCTGTAATGATACAGTGGAACCCAAGCTATCTTGCCACACACTTGATTTTTTTCATGCAAACACAAGATTAGTGTCTAGAGAGTATTCAGCTCTGTGTAATGTTAAGGGGAGGGAATCTGTTAAATTTCCCTGAGAATAGTAGAGATAACATTTAACAGAATACAGAAA
>PVJN01016105.1:0-43017 GCA_004026805.1 Lasiurus borealis | reverse complement strand
GACAATGACAACTGTCTCTACTTCCTAGGGTTGTTGTGAGTTATTAATGAGGTTATATACAAAGTGCTTAGGACAGAGCCTGGCACATAACCGTTAACCTTCCTTGTACACTGTAATTAATGTAGGTCAGCTGGCTAGAGGCCCGTGATTTCTAAGCCCTATTGGCCACGCACAGGCTCACACAGAAACAGTTTCCAAGCGTAACGCCCTGTGGAACACTTCTTGGAAGCACTGATGTGACCTTACCGTTGGCCACATGCTGCCCTGTGAGAGTTCAGTCAGTTTACAGCGGGCATCTGAGCTGATGTGTCAGGGTTCGAGGCCAAATATTTAGACTCTCATCCTTGAGACCAGCCCTTGGAGGCTCACACAGAAGCTGAGGCACGGGGACCTGGAGAGGAGAGGACAAAAGTAGACCCCAGCCTCCTGGAGGAAAGTGAACCCAGTGACATGGACTCTGACTCAGCGGGTCCCCTCCCATGCCCTTTTTGGTTGGTCGCCTGTTATGAATTTTTATCTTATTACTGGCCTGTAGGGGCATGTAGGGACATCCGTGTGTGTGTGTGTGTGTGTGTGTGTGTGTGTGTGTGTGTTTCTCCAGCAAAAGCTGTAATAAAAAGTGAGGTAAGAAATCAAGAAAATTGTTGGAAATTTGGGTAAAATCACATCTAACTGGAGATAAAAGAAGGCAGCCTGTCCGGGAAAGTGTGAATGGAATACAGACATTTGCTTTCAGGGAGGAGTGTGGGGTGTTTCTGTGTGTGCTGTGTTTTTATAACGGGAATGCTCCTTTCCTTTAGGGAAATGATCTCTACCCTATTTTCAATCCCTGAGCCTCTGGTGGAATGGCTTTGACCTCTTGCTCCAGTTTTGGGCACCTGATTCAGAACTGGCCAATTGGTGTAGTCCATGCTCTGACCAGTGATTGGTTCAAACATGGACTCATGATCCATTTTGAGGCAATAGGAATCAGGCCTGGGATTTCATTTGCTCTTTTGAGTGACAAGAGCTTTCTTTCCTCTGGACGTGAACTGGGTAATAATTAAAAAGCCACAGGAGCTCACACGTGGCCCTGGAAATAAAGCAGAAGCAGAGCCGTGAGGTAGACAAGTTGTGTTGTGATTCTAAGGTGGCCTGAGGACTCCGGCCCTTCTGGCACATAGGCCCTAGAGAATCTCCTCGTCTTGAGGGTGGGCAAGGCTGTGGATATGATGGATTTCACTTCCCTGATTAGGTCAAGGGGAAGGGGTTTCGCAGATGTAATTAAAGCTCCAAATCAGTTGCGCATGAAAAGGAAGAATATCCTGGATGGGCCTGACTCAATCAGGTGAAGGGAACTGGGTGATTTCAGGCATCAGAGATGTTTTAACTGACCTGTAAGGGAGGAATTTGCATCTTGTGGAGAAGGCCACTTGGCAGAAAGCTGCCTCTGCCTGACCACAAAAAAGTGGGGGTCATTCTCCCCTAAAACCATAAGGCACTGAATTCCTCTACAGCCAGGGAGTATGGAAGAGCCTGGGACAAGATCACAGCTTCAGCCACCTTCAGCCAAGGACACTGAAATCATCCTTCCTTTTAGTCTGCCCTGTGTGACCCTCATGTCCCAATGTCAAATCATTCTTTCCCCATCCTGTGATTTGAAACCAACTGAGAAACAGACCTGAGGGCCTGGCAGCTGTAGACGAGGTTGGCATGTTTTTTTCCTGGTCAGGCTGGATCAGATGACACAGCTTGGCCCGAGGGGTTTCCCGATCCCACCTCCCCAAGTCTAGGGCGACCCCCACCTCGCTGGGGAATCCCCAGAGCTGCCACTTACCTAGACACGGCCACACACACCTGCACAGTCCCCATGGTGGCACCTGGAGGGAGATGAGCCTCAGAGCTGCTGCCCGGAGGCAGCCTGGAGCCCTGACGGAGGTGCAGTTACTGCAGGAAGTAGAGAAGGGGGCAGCCTGCTGATGGTTCGTCTTGTCCTCACCAGGGTCACTGCTCTCTTTTTTGATGTACTGGGTTGAATAGTCCCCATGAAATTTATGTCCACCCAGAGCCTCAGAGTGTGATATTATTTGGAAAAAGGGTCTTTGCAGATGTAAATAGTTAAGAGGAGGTCATGATGGATTAGGGAGGACCTAATTCAGTCACTGGTATCTTTAGAAGAAAACCGGAACATAGACAGACACACAAGGAAGAGGGCCATGTGAAGATGGAGGCAGAGATTAGAGGGATGCTGTTACAAGGAAGGATCCTCCTGGGAACTTTTGGGACAGGTGTAGCCTTGCAGGCTCCTGATTGAAGCCACCCAATTTGTGGCTTTGTCATCACAGCTCTGGGACTCACTGGGGGCCCCCCCCCGATATGAGTGTGTGCATGATGGTGGTGGTTGAAAAAAATGTCCAAATGCTGACGACAGAGTAGGGTCCTCACCAGAGATTCTGATTTAATGGGTTAGCCAAGGGCCTAAACATGGGTGTTTATAAAAAACAACTTGTTTGAGGTATAATTTATATAACATAAAACTCATTCACGTTAGGCATACCATTGAATGATTTTTAAATTTCCCGAATTGGGCAGCCATCACCATAATTCAGTTCTAGAACTTTCTTATCACCTTTCACAATACTAGCCCTCATGGCCATGGAGTGTTCTGAAGCTCCCAGGTGATTCTAACCTAGAGCCCTGCTCAGGGCTGGGGCCTGGGAAACAGGAGAGTGACATAAGGTGGCCCAGGGGTGCTGAGGAACATAGTTGGCACCGGAACAGATGTGTATGGGCTTTGAAAGAATGTAAACGAGTGTCCACAGAGGCAGTTTTGGTTGTGGGGAGAGCGGGAAGGGAGGTGGTGGGGAGACTGTGGAGGCTGGCTGTTGAGATGAGTTGTGGAAGCCCAGGCCTAGGAAGGTTCATCTGGGCTGTGGACAGTACTGGGGTGGGATGAGGTGGGGTGGGGTGGAGTGGGTGGGGGAGGGGCACAGGAGGTGGAGTAAGGAAATAGGGGGGCACACTCCACATTTCCAGCTGGGAAGAGAGTCCTGGGCCTTCTCCCCAGTCCACACTTTCTACCTCCACTGGTTTTAGGAGGGGAGGCTGGGGGAAGTGGTCTGAGGTGGGTGTGGGGTCCCTGCAAAACCCCTGCATGGCCCAGACCCAGGTGCATGGAAGTCACTGTTGCCAGAGGGGTGAGACACCACCCTGAGGACACGCAGGGGGGCAGAAACAGAGCCGAGTGAAGGACTCCGGGGTTCTGCTCTTCGGCCTTGGCCGGGCCCCCTGAGCCTGACCTGTGCTGCTCAGTATCCAGGGCTGGCCCTGCCTTTACCCTGCAGCATTCCTTTGCCTTCTCTCCAGCAGGACCTTGTCTCGCCCTGTGGCGAACTCTCCACCACTTGGCACCCAGGCTTACTGTCATCCTCTGCTTGCTCCTGGTGACTCACCATTTGTGCTTATATCCGGTCGTTTGGCTCTGGCAGGCACAGGTGTCCATAGCGCTGGGCTGCCGACCAAGCCTGCAGAGGCCTCTGTGAAGCACCAAGTTTATCCTGTTCTGTCCCCTTCACCTTGGAAAGAGTGACTTAGGAGTATAACTGCCACTGGTAGTGATGCTTATGTACGTGTCAGAAACTCAGTTGTTACAATAGACCCACCTTGGCTATTGAATGATGGGATTTGTTAAAAGATTATTAAGTGTTCACAGATCCGTGGGGGGCGGGGTGCTGCAGGCTCTGAAGCTATGGAGCAGAAAAAGACCGCCCCCTCATTATGGGGCCTGCTTTGGTGACACACCATGGCTGTGGGTCTGTTCTGAGGAAGTTGTGCCTGGACTGAAGGCTCAGCAGCCTCACACCAAGTTTTCTAGAAGCTCAGATCCACTGGGCACAGCCATCACTGCACAAGCTCCATTGCAAATCCCTCTCACACAGGCGTGTCTGATGGGTGGAACCTGGGCCCTGTGACTGCATCGCAGCTGTAAAGAAGTGTGGGAGCTGAGTTTCTGCAATTGACCTGGGAAGGCAGCATTCATTACATGGGATGTTAGCAAAATGTCGAGAAGGAATTGGTTGGTCACAACAGACAGACACCTGCTCCACCTACAGTGCCAGGACATGGGCTGAGCACTCAATGCCTCTCATTTAATGCCATCTTTATAGTTAGGGAGACAAGGATTTAGAGAGGGGAAATAATTTGTCCAAGATTGCATGGAGCTTAGACTCCAGATCCTTCACCCAACTTCCAAAGGCTGGACTGCATAGAAAATAGCACAGAGCTCCCTGAACCCCAGCCATCTGGATACCCTGATGCTGGCCCGGGGTCTCAACCACAAATTAACCCACTTTGTGTGGCCAAAGCAGTCATAGGATGGGCTCTCTGCCCTTACCCATTGAATCCTCAGATGGAAGCAGAAAACCACTTATATTTTATCCATTTATAAACAGCCAGATCATGTAAAATTCACTGTCAGAAAACTTGAGTTCTGGGTTCAGCTTCCTATTGTTTCACCTTGGGTCTCATTCATTCTGAGCCTCTATTTTCTCATCTGTAAAGTAGGTACCAACGTCTCTTCCCATTTTGCTCCCTCCAGGCTTGTCATTAGAATCAAATGTGAGTGTGAGTGCAGAACAAAGGATGGACTCTATGCAGGACAGCTCCCCTCTGCATTGATCTTAGTCCCACCAGCCACCTGTGAGTAAAGGTGTCTGTGGGCCCCTTTGCAGCTGCATTCACTCCATTCAGGAGGAATCATAGCTGGGCTAGAGGAGCTCTCAGGGTTGTCTGTTTAGACAATCAGGGAACAGAGGGCTTGTTTCTTTGCCTTGAAAAGGAACCACACCCCTGTGGGCCATGAACAGACACTGTTTGGGACTGATGCCCTGGCCACCAGCAGCCTCCGCCTGGATGTAGGCAGCAGCAAAGGCACCCAAACCAGCCTTGTTCTGGGCTTGCCCAAGGGAAGTTCTGATCCTGCTGTGCCTTTCAGAGCAGGAAGCCAGGCCTCCCATGGGGGAGGTGTTCAGAGGGAAGCCATGCAGATTCTTGGGCCCCTCCATAGCCCCACCAGCTCCGCTGAGCCAGAAGTTCTGGGGGTGGGGCCAGCAATCTCTGCTTTAACACCCCTTTCCCTGGGGCACTAACCATAGGGAAGGGCACATGAGATGTAAGGAGATACATGCTGGGGGCTTTGGAGAAATAGTTTCCTCCCCGTAAAAAAAAATCATCCAGTAGGGAGTGATGCCACTCACCAGCGGAGGATGGCAGAGCAGAAAAGAGCCCAACTGCCCAACCACTCGGGGACCTTGTGAAGAGATTAACCAAAGAACATGCATACATATGTACATACATAATCCATGGGCACAGACTATAGTGCAGAGAAGGCCTGGGGGTGGGGTATGAGGTGGGAGGAGTCCATGGTGGGGGGGAAAGGAGGGCATCTGTAATACTTTCAACAATAAAGATAAGTTTTAAAAAAGAAAAATAAATGAAAAAGGAAAACAGAAAACAGTAAATGCCCTTGGAGCTAGCATGTCAAACTCACGACCCCTGGGCTGCATGCTTTTATTTGGCCTGAGTTTGACACGCTTTCCTTACAGCATTGCTGCTTGTATCTGGGAGATCCAGGTTCACAGGCTGATGATGGTCTAAGCACTGACACCTAGTATCTCTGCCTCATTATGATGGTGCCCCCATCCTTTTCCTCCTCTGCACATGTTCACATCTGTGCATTAGAAAAACCCAGAGATTAACAAGGGTTGGGGAGGATGTGGAGAGATCAAAACCCTTGTGTCCTTTGGTGGGGATGTAAAGTCGTGCAGCTGCCATGGAAAATAGTATGATAGTTCCTCCAGAAATGAAAACTAGAATTCTGATATGATCCAGCAATTCTACTTTTGGGTATATGGCCAAAAGAATTGAAAACAGGTTCTCAAAGAGCGATTTGCACATCCATATTCATAGGCAGCATTATTCACAATAACCAGAAGATAGAAGCAAGGCAAGATCTATTGATGGGTGGTTAAGATGGTGAATTTTATGTTATGTATATTTGAGCACAATGAAACAACAATAATGACACACACACACACACACACACACACACACACTAGCCCATCCCTTCCTTCACATTACTTATGCCTTATCTTTGTTGCTTTTGCCTTTCCTCTGACTTCTAGTCCCACATATCCAGGCTTTTTTGTTTTTTAAAATATATTTTTATTGATTTCAGAGAGGAAGGGTGAGGGAGAGAGAGATAGAAACATCAGTGATGAGACAGAATCATTGATTGGCTGACTCTTGCATGCCTCCTAAAGGGAATCGAGCCCACAACCCAGGCATGTGCCCTTGACCAGAATCGAACCTGGGATCCTTCAGTCCGTAGGCCGACTCTCTTTCCACTTGAGTCAAACCAGTTAGAGCCATCCATGCTTCTTTTTTTTTTTTCACTTTTTTAAAAAAAATTTATTTTGTTTTTTACAGAGAGGAAGGGAGAGGGATAAGGAGTTAGAAACATCGATAAACATCGATCAGCTGCCTCCTGAATACCCCCTACTGGGGATGTGCCTGCAACCAAGATACATGCCCTTGACCAAAATCGGGAAACTGGGACCCTTCAGATCACAGGCCAACACTCTATCCACTGAGCCAAACCGGTCAGGGCCATCCACGCTTCTTGATATCTTTCCCTGGACATTTGAAAGGCAGCTCATGTTCAATATGCTTCAGTCTGAACTCATGACCTTTCTTTCCAAACCTGCTTTTCTTCGAGGTGACTAACATTTTATCCATTACAAGTTAGAAATCACCCTCTTCCTCACTCTCCCTCATCCCCCAAGATAATCCATTGCAAACTCCTGCAATACCTGCCAAGGGCAGCTACCTTTTCCAATCCAATCTCCTCCAGTATCACCTCTGAGGGCAGCAGTGGGGCCACGGGGCTCCCTGTGCATGCCCTGGCACCACCCAAATCCATGCTTCAGGGCAGAGCTGGAGGAAGTTTTTCCAACTGCACATCTGACTGATTCCATTCTGTCTCACTCTCGGTAATCAATGCCATATGGAAATATTTCATGGAAAACTCCAGTTCCTCCCCTAGTAAATTGCCACGCAGGCTTCTCCTGAACTGATTTTATATATCTGGTTATAAGAGCCAAGCAGCGTTTGGGGTCTCTTTGGACCGAGCCTCTCAGAAATGGAGCCTGACGTCTGGGGGCCAGGGCAGGACAGATGTCACTCATGACTAGTGCCTTAGTTTGGGTTGTGCCGGATGTAGAGTCTGAGGAGAATTTAAGAGCAAGTAGTTTATTTAGGAGGTGATTCAGGAAACCCAGTCTGGGAGCAGGGCGTGAGAGAGGGAATGGAGACAACAATTTGGGACATGTTATCAAGCTTACAGAGGACAGTTAGAGTTCAACACTGTGGTGGAAAGTCTGGGAGATGGAACCAATTCCAGGTGGTCGGTTATCCCAGGGGCGAGGGAGCACCCACTCCTACGACGCATTCTTGGTGGGGTTGCTGGAGGGGCTGTTAATTCTCTGGCACTTTCTGCCTTCCCTGAGTGGGCAGCTGGTCTGCTGAGGTTGTAGACAGAAACCTTAAGGCAAAAGCAAGCAGATTTGGCAGTGGGAAGTGGGTCTGAGCCCCCTGGAGGGTTCAGGGCTATGTGCCAGGCACGGACAGTGCCCGCTCCCCCCTGGAGATGGTGAATTATGCCCACTAAGTAACTCAGACCCTCATGATAGAACATGGTTAGAAAATTGGTTCTTTCCAATTCTTCTTTCCCTGAAGAAGAAAGGTCTCAGCTTCTGCCCATGTGTCTTAACTCTTTTATAACACTTAATTGTCTCCTTTTTGAACCAAGAGCGCGCCAGCCTTGGGTTTGGAGAATTCCTGGGCAATCATACCTCACTGCACTTTATCACATTGCTTTGGTTTCAAGTTTATTTTTCCAAATAAGTCCAGTATATAAGGTTCTCTATAATTACATTTACATAATTAAGACGTCTGATTTAAAAGAACATTAAGTGTGTCACAGGTTGTGCTGCATCAGAACAGGTGACAGGTGGTGGCTGGAGCCCACGGAAGCTGGCCCGAGGGACAAAGTCCCCGCTCCACAGTGGGCATCTGAGACCTCTCCCTGCTGGTTTCCAGCCACATCTCTGGATCTGATTCTCTTTTCTCACTGACCCATCTGCCCACTGGGAATCCCTTCTTTTTCCCACCAAGTATGTTCATATCTCTGTTGTTGTCCCAACTGTTACCACAACATCTCCCTCCTTCTTTTAAATAAATATATTTTTATTGATTTCAGAGAATAAGGGAGGGAGGGAGGGAGAGAGGGAGGGAGGGAGAGAGGGAGGGAGAGAGAGAGAGAGAGAGAGAGAGAGAGAGAGAGAGAGAGAGAGAGAGAAACATCAATGTTGAGAATCATTGATTGGCTGCCTCCTGCACGCCCCCTACTGGGGATCAAGCTCACAACCTGGTCATATGCCCTGACCAGGAATTGAACCAGTGACCTTTGGTTTCTGGGTTGACACTCAACCGGTTATCCTGATCAAGTCGAAGCCCCAGCTCCATGCTCCCTAGACCCCCTCTCCCTCTGTTGGAGCTGAGTGCTTCCTGCTGGGGCACCCACTTCCCCCGCAGGAATATTTCATCCTGCATATATGGCTGTTGAAAGATGGGTCCCCCATTAGCCTAGAAGTTGTGTCAACAAGGTCCTGCCCCTCACTGCTGCTCGTGATAAGTAGGCGGATGGACGAGTGAAAGAGAAAAGAAGTGACCACAGTGTCACTCCTCAGTGTCCCCTTGACTCTGCAGGTGACTCTGTTTAAGCAAGGCACTCAGCCTTGGGGAGATCATTATGAAGTGTGACCGTGGCCCTGCCAGCTCAGCACTGATTTCCCCTCAGCTTTCCTGTCCCTGATGAAGTGGAGCCTGAGGAGTTCCTGTTCTCCAGCTCCGAGTGAGACCAGAGGCCAGCCTGCACTGGTGGACATGTACTGGTGCTTGTCCTCAGGCTGAGAGCACTGCCTGGGGTCTCCGGATTGGGTTTGGGCAACCAGCGGAGCCTGAGGCCTGAGCAGGAGGCTCCAGGCAGGTCATGTCGCTGTGAAGAGAACAGAGCTGGGAATCGGTGAGAGAGAGATGCATGGACACCATCCAGCCCCTGTTGTCCTGTGAGCAGAGGAGCGAGTCCCAGCAGAGTCCCGGCAGGCACGGGCTGCTCCGAAGCTGAGCGCATGGGCAAGTGGGAAGCCCGGAGGGGGCCAGGGCAGGGTGACTCCCTGGCTCTTGTCTTACTTTGTCAGAAAGGTTAGAGCAGCCCAAATTCACTGTGCACACAGGCAGCAGACACTGGTCTGAGCACTTTTCATGCACTTTTTGGTATTTTTATATTGCAAATATGTTGTGCTTGCTCTGTAGAGGCACGGCTCTACTTGTACAAAACAAAAACAACCAACATTTTAAACCATTTTATCAAGA
Organism: Lasiurus borealis; assembly: GCA_004026805.1. Taxonomy (NCBI): domain Eukaryota; kingdom Metazoa; phylum Chordata; class Mammalia; order Chiroptera; family Vespertilionidae; genus Lasiurus; species Lasiurus borealis. The sequence goes on along the minus strand of PVJN01016105.1, from coordinate 33,546 downwards.
AACCAGTTTCTCCTCACAGAAGCCTCTGGCATTGGTGCTATTGTCTCCACCTGCAGAGGCAGCTTAGCCCAAGCAAGAGGAGAGAGCGGGCCGGTGGCGGGAATGCTGTCTGGCTCCAGAGTCTGGTTTCTCCCCAGGATGATGCCTGCTTTTCATCATGCTCATAAAAGACCATGGTCAATTATGCTTATTACTCATTTCACAGAAGGGAAAGTCGAGGCTCACAGTGATTAGCAGTTTCTCCACTTGAAAGGTGATGGAGCCAGGAGCCAGGACCCAGCCGAGGCTGCTGGCTTAGGCCCACATTGTAACCACCAGGCAACGGCCCACAATAATGAGCCCTTTGAAGAAAGGTGAGTCACTTACTTTGGCTGTGCCTTAGTTTCCTCATTTGCCAAGTTGGGCTCTACTAATCCTGCCCCACTGACTCACAGAGGAGTGTTGAGGGAAGGTATCGGGCCAGAAACTTCCTTTGGGAAGGTGTCCTGGGCTGGAGGCTGGTCTGAATGCCTTGGCCATCACGTCCCCTTGTCTGCCCGCAGTTTCTGCACTGGGAGTGTGGGTGGCTTGAGATGAGATTTCAGGTCATCAAGCTCTGCATACGGCCCTGATTGTCCAGCTTTGTTCCAGTGGACAGCGGGGCTGCCTGTGTGACTAACCAGGATTGGATCAGCCAACGTGAGACTTGTTCTAAGAAAGTGCATGCCGGGGGCCAAGCGGCTCTAGCTTCCATGACGATCTGCATGGCCAGATAATTGCAGAGGGATCCCCTGTGCTGAGAAGAAACCTGGGACAAGGAGTCCAGCCCTGGGGTTCGGGCCAGCCTCTGTCAGTCTCCCCCGAGTTCTCCTTTGAGGCAGAACTCTCACAAGAATGAATCATTCACTCAGTCAATTCATTCATTCAATACCTCTCCACAGAGCAGTTCCTATGTGCCAGGCCCTGTTCTAGGCACCCAGCATACAGCTGTGAACAAAACAGACGCAGGCCAACTTTTCATGGAGCTGACATTCCAGTGGAGGGAGGAAAAGGGCAGTGAACATTAAGGCACATCCATCCAACAAGCATAATCACATAGACATACATATGTGTGTGTGTGTGTGTGTGTGTGCATATGCATATAAGTGAATGTACACACATACTCACAAATATATGTGTGAGTGTGTGTTTTTCTAGGTAGTAATAGATGCTATAAAAATCAAGCAGTCAAGTAGGGTATTGGGATAGAGAGTTCTGGGGGTTACTTTATATTGGGGGAAATGAAAGTCCTCTCTGCGATGAGCCATTTGATCAGAGGTCTGAGAGAATGAAAGGAATCTTCCATGTGCATATATGTGGGATTAAAGTTCCAAACAGAGGAAGAGCACATGCAAAGGCCCTGTGGTGGGAGCACGCTTGGTGTATTCCAGGAAGAACAAGAACCAGTATGACCACAGTAGTGGAATGAGCCAGGGGCATGTTATAGAATTGTTACATTGTGACAGAGATGAGATGTGATTTGAAAGTTTTGCACAGAGGACTTGAATTTTGACTTGATATTTGAAAGGGTTTTTTTGGCTGTCTGTGGAGGATGAATTGTGCAGGGTCAATGCAGAGAGAAACCAGTGAGGAGGCAACTGTTACAGTTTGTGAGAGAGATGATGGATGCTTGGTCCATTCGTGCTGGAGGTGGGGACCTGATCTAATTCTTACCATAGTTGAAAGGTAAAGCCATCAGGATGGGTTGATGGACTGGAAGTGATGAAACAGGAGGAAGAAAAGTGTCAAAGCCAACTCCAAGTTTGGCCTCATCACTTGGAGGAGGGGGTTGACCTTTACTGTGGAGAATGGCTGACGTGGAAGGAGGACAGGAGCATCGGGAACCTGTAGGAATGCACATGCAACCCTGCGTAAGGATGGTCTCGGCCTTGGTCCTTGGAGGCTCTGCCCAGGTGTAGGCGGCCCTGGAACCCAGGCCTTTGTTTTAATCCAAACCTACATTTCCTTCCTGAAATCTCATCTCTAATGTTTCGGGGGCACTTTTGACTTTCTCTTTTAAAGACTCAGCGTGCATTCTATTCTAATGGCTGGGGTTCATCCCCCTAAGGATGGGCAGCCTGGCAAAGCATGAACGGGTGACATTCCAGCAGTGGCTGAGGCCCCAGGCCCATGGAGATGTAGTGTGGCTGCCACCTGTCCAGGCGGTTTGTAGGAAAGTGCCACATTTGTTAAAGAGAGTTTGAATGTTAAAAAGGGATATCAGTTGCTGGAAGGAAGTTACTTCTGAGTCTTCAAATACCATCAACTGGGAAAAAGATGGATGAGGCTTTCATGGACGTGTCATATGTCCCAATAAAATAAAATATCTTAAAACCTGTCTTTACTGGCATCGAAGTGTTGCAATGTTGTCTAACAGCAATATCCATGCCAATGATGAGTTTCTTAAAAAGAAAACACAAAACAATGCTTTCACCACTCTATCCAGCTTTCTAAGGCAACTGCAATACAATCACATGTAGCTGTCCAGCGGAATTTACAAAGCACCTATTAAGCACAGGCCCTCGGCTAAAGAGGAGAGATGAACCCGATCTTCTTAGCGGGCCCATGGCTGGTGGGGACAAAACTCGGACATAAATTAGCACACCGGTCACAGTGGGTTGATGCAGTGAGAAAGGTCTTGAGGACAGAGAAGGGAGGAGTTGCTGTATGCTGGGGGGTTCAGACAAGGGGTTTCTGAAGGAATGGTGTGTTCATTAGCTTGCTTATGCCAGCATGCAACTGAAACCCCTGATGCCTCTGACTTATACCGTAAGGAAATTTATCTCCCATAACAGGGTCCACCACCACCTGCCTCTTTGTCCATGTTTGCTGCATTGAGAAGGTGGTCATCTACAAGTCGAGAAGCAGGTCTCAGCAGGAACTGAATTGGCTAACACCTTGATCTTGGACTTCCCAGCCTCCAGAACTGTCAGAAATAAATGTTTATCATCTAAGTGCCCAGGTCTATGGGAATCCTATCTAATAAAAGAGTAATATGCAGATTAACCATCACTCTAACACACAAAATCACTGCCCCCATGTGGTCAAAAGATCCTGCTCTCCATGTGGACATAAGATGGCCACCATAAGATGGCCAGTAGGGGAAGGCAGTTGTCAGGGACCAGGCCTGTAAGGAGGGCAGTGTGGGAAATTAGGCCAGCAGGGGAGGGCAGTTGTCAGGGACCAGGCCTGCAAGGGAGGGCAGTTGGGGGTGATCTAGCCTGCAGGGGAGGCAGTTAGGGGTGACCAGTCCAGCAGTGGAGGAAAGTTGGGGGTGACCAGGCCTGCAGGGAAGGGCAGTTGGGTGGGGGGAAACCCAGGCCTGCAGGGGAGGATAGTTAGGGGCAAACAGGTTGGCAGGGGAGCAGTTAGGCATTAATCAGGTTGGCAAGGGAGTGGTTAGGGGGTGATCAGGTTGGCAGGCAGAAGCGGCTAGGGGCAATCAGGCAGACAGGTCAGTGAGCAGTTGAGAGCAGTTCTGAATTGTAAGAGGGATGTCCAGGTAGGATTGGGCCTAAATGGGCATTCCTCAAGGGGCCCCAGATTGGAGAGGGAGCAGGCTGGGCTGAAGGACATCCCCTGCCCCCATGCATGAATTTCATGCACTGGGCCTCTAGTCTGTTATAACAGCCTGAGCCAACCAGACATCAGGATTCCCCCCTCCTCCCCAGCTTGACATCTTAGGCACATCTCAAAGCTTCTCAGATTCACTCAGTTCTTAAAATAAGTGCATCCTTCAGAAACGGAAGTCCAATCCAGGACATACCAACATTCAATTTCACAAACAATCTGAGCGTCTCCTGTGGAGAGCGGCTACAGTGTTTGGACAGGTTCAAGCCTCACTAATGAGAGGACATGGTCCTCTTGTGGTAGCCATGTGCAGGTCCCAGCTTGGACAGCAAAGCCCTCCCAGCACAATTACAGCCAACTATGGTTGTAAGCTTGACCTTATGGTCCGAACCTGTGGTCCCAGGAGGCTGAGTGATGTAGGCTGGGGGAGGTGCAGCAAGTGCTGCCAAAACAAAGCTTGATAAGAGTTCTCAGGAGCATGTAATTGAGTAGGTTGGAAACAAGGGAGAACAGTGTAAACATCTTGACTGCGCCCTTGCTTTTGCCCCCTGGGATCTGACTATAAAATAAAGACTCGGCTTTCAGGCTGTGGTACTGTCTCTCCATCTGAGAGCAGTGTCCCATCAAGGCCCCAACTGCATTCTCTTGTCTGTCTTCTTTAATCCTTCACTGCCCCTCCTCATGTTCACCCTGGCTGGGTTGGATGAGGCTCAGTCTCCTGTTGTGAATTTCCTCCTCGGGCTCTCCTTCCAGTGCCCCTCTTCTCCCATGGGGAGGCGGTGTCCCCAGCTTACTGTGTGCTTCCAGCACTCTCTTTGGAAAGAGTGAGTCCCAACACTCTGGCTTTGCGACTTCTGCCCAAAGTCTGAGTCCCCCAGAAAAGTCTTGGTCAATGTCCTATTGCGCTGGATTCACTGTTTCAGAAAGTAGGCCTTTTTCCTGGACAGAGTCGTCTGGAGCCATGTCTGGGGTTGTCCTCGAGGCCCCCTTCCACCAGCGAGGACACCGTCAGTGCACAGTCAGTGCTCAGTGGTCGGAGGTGTGGGTCTGAACCTGCCTCTGTGGCCCTGCAGCATCGGCCCCAGGAGTGTGGGTCCTGCCCAGCCTGACGTGGCTCCTCTGTGACAGGACGCTGTTACCACGTGCGGGTGAGGATGAGATGAGGTAATGCCTGGAGCACTCAGAACCCCAGCTCTGCACCCCGGAAGGACCATGTGAGTGTCAGCCCACTGTCCTCAGTGAGTTCCCAACTGGGGTCCCAGATGAATCAGGTCAAGAGGCCACCCTAGAATTGGGGCTTTGGGTTTAGCAAGAGAGGTTATGTGGGGGAGCTTTGAGATGTAGCCTGGGATTGGCAGCTTTGCTTCCAGCAGCTCTTGAGAGACAGAAGGAAAGGCTGATTGTCCTTAAATGGGCAGCAGAAAGGGCTGTGGGGATAAATGGGGCGCAGCTCAGGGAGCTGCCATCAGGTGGCCAGATGCAGAGGGACCTGCCAAAGCTCTTGGCCCAGGGCCTGCTGCTGTCTTTCCTCTTCCCACTGCTTAAAGAAATTGTTTAAATTTATATTATTTGGGATATTAAAAAACTATCCTAGACTCCATGCCTACAGATTCCTGGACACCCGACTGTGAGCCAGGTATGTGTGTGTGTGTGTGTGTGTGTGTGTGTGTGTGTGTGTGTATGTGTATAAATATATTTTATTGATTTTTTACAGAGAGGAAGGGAGAGAGATAGAAACATCAATGAGAGAGAAGCATCGATCAGCTGCCTCCTGCACACCCCCTACGGGGTAAGTGCCCGAAACCAAGGCACATGCTCTTGACCCGAATCGAACCCGGGACCCTTTAATTCATAGGTTGACGCTCTATCTACCAAGCCAAACCGGTTTCGGTTTGAGCTAGTCTTTAGGATAAAGCAGTGTTCGGCAAACCGCAACTCGTGAGCCACATGCAGCTCTTTGGCCTTTTGATGTGGCTCATCCACAAAATACCACGTCCTGGGTGAGTTTATTTTGAAGAAGTTTAAGTTTAAAAAATTTGTCTTTCAAAAGAAATTTCAATTGTACTGTTGATATTTGGCTCTGTTGACTAATGAATTTGCCGACCACTGGGATAAAGTATAGACTTGTGTGTTCTTCTTCTCTGGATATTCTCTTTGATTTTGAGACCAGGAAGAAACCCGTGTCTTGCTGACTGCCGGGAAATGCATCCCTTGTTCCTTCCTAATGCCCTCCTTCCTCCCTCTCTTTCTGGCTAAGTGTTTATATCTTTCCCTTTCAAGAGTGATGGATGCTTAATTCCTTGAAGGCTGTAAAGCACATTGTAAATATGGTGATGATGCACCTAAGATGACTAACCCCAGCCACTCTGAACAATTACAGAAGTCAGCACAGAATCACTGTGGTTGGATGAAGGATATTAGTGGTCAAGCACAGAAGAAAGTTCTAGAGAGAAAGAAGCATCACTAAGGCCTGGGAGCCTGTATCCATTGGTGCCTAGAATCCTCCTCTGATCAAGACATTCAATAAACATTTGTCAAGGAGTTTCCCTGCACTGGGCTCCATGCTAGGCCCTGGGTGTGCCAGATGGGCAAGGTCCCCACACACATGGAGCTCACATCTAGGAGCAGAGACAGGAAATGAACAGTTAAACCAATAATGATGTAATTTCAGATCCTGCCAAGGGATATAAAATCACGTGTTTTTTTAAAAACTTTTTAAATTATTTATTTACAATATACAAACTAAATCTATAAACTGATTGTAGATACAAAATAATTGGCCATTTACATGCAATAAACAATATTTCAAGAAAAATGATTTTAAATATAATAATGTTACTAAAACTGTTTCTAATATCACCAAAGTTGTAGGAAATATTAAAAATCTGCAAATTACAGGATTACTTCTGTTATAGTCCAAAATATTTTTTCCTCTGGCTCTATTTTTGTTCATCAGGTTATGTTGTTTATTATAATCCAAAAATGAGGTCTTGTGATATTTATCTTTCTCTGATTAGCTTATTTTACTTAGCATAATGCTCTCCAGGTCCATCCATGCTATTGCAAATACTAAGAGTTTATTCTTTTTTTCCAGCAGCATAGTATTCCATTGTGTAGATGTGCCACAGTTTTTTAATCCACTCATCTGCTGATGGGCACTTAGGCTGTTTCCAAATCTTAAGCTATTGTAAGTTGTGCTGCTATGAACATAGGGGTGCATATAACCTTTCTGATTGGTGTTTCTGAATTCTTGGGATATAGTCTTAAAAGTGGGATTACTGGATCAAATGGGAATTCCATTTTGAATTTTTTGAGGAAACTCCATACTGTTTTCTATAGTAAAATAATATATGTTGATGATGAGGGATTAGGGGCTGGCTCTCAAAATTGATATTTGAGTTGAGACATGAAGAAGAGAATGGAATATATCAAGCAAAGACAAGTGGGAGATGAATGAGTGGATTAAAAAACAAAAAAAAATGCATGGTCTAGCCTCACAATGGAATATTATTCAACCTTAAAAAGGAAGGGGATTCTGACACGTGTGACAACATGAATGGACCTTGACTTTAGGCTCAGAGAAATAAGCTAGTCACAAAAGAACAAATACTATATGATTCAATTTATATAAGGCACCCAGAGTTGTCAAATTCATAGAGACAGAAAGTAAATTGGTCAATGCCAAGGGCTGGGGTAAGGAGGGAGGGGAGTTGTTATTTAGTGGGTACAAGGTTTTGGTTTTGCAAGATGAAGGGAGTTCTGATGAATGGTGGTGAAGGAAGCATGATGATGTGAATGTACTAATGCCACTGACTTGTACCCTTAGAAATGGTAAAGTTGTGTTTATTTTACTGCAATTAAAACGATTGGAAGAGAGTTCCGGGCCTAGGGAGCAACAAGAGCAAAGGCCCTGCAGTGGGATGAGTGGGCACATTTGATAAATAGAAAGGGGTCCAGTGCTTCAGGAGCAAGTGAATCAGGTGGAAGAGTGGAAGGAGATGTAACTGGAAAGACAGACGGGGCCAGAAAGGTTTTAGGCAGAGAGGCACCTGATTCAGGAGTTGAAAGGGGCCCATGTGTGGAAGGGGTGGACCCTGAGCAGAAAGGGAGGGAGAAAGGCCAGGAGGAGGCTGGGGCCCCTCCAGGCTCAACTGATGCTGGAAAGGTGAATGAGAAGGCACCTGCTCTGCAAATTGGAGGGTGCCTCCCTTCTCAGGGGCCATGGGCTCAGTGACACCTGAAGCTGTTGATGGTGATGACGATGAGGAGGATGACCTCAGAGCATCCTTCTCAGCCTGTGTTTCTGCTGGGAAATATTTGACCCAGGAGACAGAATTGGTCCCAGCAGAAAACGTCATGGAGCTGATAGTCCTATGACCAATGGTCTTATGCAGCAGGCACTGCCATCATCCTTGTTTTATAAACAAGAAAACTGAGGCACAGAGAGGGTAAATCACTTGACTAAGGGCACACAGCTAGTAAGTAGTGAGCTGAGATTTGAACCCAGAATCTCTGCCTCCAGAGGTCCAGCTCTCAGAAAGCTAATCATTGTAGTCCTGATACCTGTACGAATAACCACTCATGATTGGTTTACTCTGACCTTCTTAGGTGACATTTCTCAGCATTCTAATACGTAGCTGGCTTCCAGAAGGGCAAAATGCAGAACCACTTCACCCAGGTGTTCCCTCTTTTCCAGACTCCATCCTTCCCTCTGTGGCGTGCAATCTCTGTTCTAGACTCTTCCCCACCGTCCCCGAGAAGAGCATGCAATACTTGAGTTCCCAAGAGCCTGCGGGCAGCGCTGGGATACGGCAGGTAGGGCCTCCACTCCAGGTGAGAATGAGCAGGGTCTGTGTCTTTATGATGGACTGAGAGGGACTGAGATGGACTGTGCTCAAGTTCACGTTGGGATCCACCTGCAGTGGGAAAATGAGGGGCTTTGAGCCAAATTTCTGGATTGAGAGGTTTTCTTCTCTCACAAACCAGCGAGGACACAAAGATGGCCCTCCCCAGGAGGCCTGATGGGAAGTGACTCTGACCAGGAGCCAGACACTGTACGCTGTGGAGACGGGCCTGCCTCCAGCTGAGCTGGAACAGCCACTGAGGTGTGGCCCTGATACCTCAGCAGACACGCGTGCCAGTGACCCGAGGAGCACGGCAGGGATTCATCCACAGGTAAGAAAGGTGGAAACATGCCCTAGCTGGTTTGTCTCTGTGGATAGAGCATCAGCCTGCGGACTGGAAGGTCCCAGGTTCGATTCCCGTCAAGAGCATGTACCTTGGTTGCAGGCACATCCCCAGTGGGGAGTGTGTAGGAGGCGGCTGATCATTGTTTCTCTCTCATTGATGTTTCCAACTCTCTACCCCTCTCCCTTCCTGTTTGTAAAAAAACAATAAAATATATATTAAAAAAAAGAAATAAAGGTGGAAACAATCTCCAGGGAGCAGGTGATCGGTATTCACGCCAGGTGAACTCTGCCTGGTGGTGCTCTTTGCTGAGCAGAACCTGCCCTTTGGTTCTGGCTGCTGGTGCCGTGTCTCCACGCGTCTCCACAGCAGGACAGACCTGCTGACCCCACGGAGCCCCACAGCGGCTCCCATGACTGAGCTTATAGGGGAGCTGGGTCCTCCTCAACGTTCTGAGGAATTTATAACTGTGGGGCCCCTCCATATCCTGCAAGTTCCTGTGCAGACAGACCCTGGTCCCGAGCGTCTAGGAGTCAGCCCTCCTGCTTGCACCAGGGCTAAATACAGCCTTATTTCCCAAACTCAGCTGCACCTGTGGGAGGAGAGCACAGCACAGCCTATTTTTAGCGGCTGACAGCCCGGTGTGTGGTGTTATAATTAGCATCTGTTCAAAGGGTGGAGGTTCCCATCTTTGCAGAGAGTGACTGCCCTGGGGGTTCCCTGCCCTCTGCATCTGTCTGGTGTCAGTGTGGGAAGGAGCAGCTGCATCAGGAAGACCTCGGGGCTCCCTGGGAGTCCCAGGAGGGGGCAAAGGCCTTACAGGTGTCGTTCCTCACCATCACTCACTGTCTGTCTTCTTTTAGTCTCGGAGGCCAGCATGTCCTACCTGTGCCTGTTGTTCTCACAGCAGATTTGTCAAGGACCCAATTCTGGCTTGAAAGGATCACAGGATCTCATTGTAACTGAGTTGTTGCTAGTAGACATGCTCAAATCCCATATCTAGGGGAAGTGCAAAGTCCTCCCTTCCATTTCTGTGATGCTCCAGGCATTTCTCCTGCTCCTCCACTCTCATTTTCCACCTCTGCTGAGCTCTTACTCCCCACTCTGTGTCTTGTGGATGCTCTTCTCACTTCTGCAGGAGTCCATTGTCTACACACTGCATGGTCCCCTTCTCCTTGTCCTTCACTTCGGTGGCTGCTGTGATGGACACATTTTACTGATGACTTGGGAGCAGCACAGGTGACTTTATCTCCTGCTCTCTTTGCATTTCTGCCAACACCAGCATTATGATGTGTTGCTTAGCAACCCTGAAGTCTCTTCTGAGGCTTCCTTTGGACCCTGTTTCCTCACAATCCCCTACTAGTCAGGTCCCTGTGTAGCTTATCTCATTCTGCACAAGGACCCCATGAGATGGGGCCTGTTTTCCATTTTACAGATGCAGAAGCCGAGGGCGGGGTCAGAAGAAAGGAATTGATGGTGAATGGAGGGGTTGGGTGCTATCTCATTTTGAGGTCCAAGCTCCTAACTATTGCTCATTGTTTTCTCTATTTTATTTTTATTGCCATATAATTGATGTATTACATTGTATTACTTTCAGTGTGCCGCATAATGAATTGATATTTTCATATATTGTGAAATGATCACCACAATAATTCTGTTAACATCCATCACCACATGTAGTTACAAAATGTTTTTTCTTTCAATGAGAACTTTTAAGATCTACTCTCTTAGCAACTTTCAAATAATCAATATCGTGTTGTTAAATATAGTTGCCATGCTGTATATTATATCCCCAGGACTTAATTATCTGATATCTGGAAGTTTGTACCTTTTGATCTCTGTCACCCATCCTCCAAACTGTTTACCCAATTTTATTCATTTGTAGCCCACTGTCTCTAATTTTTCATATCTGCACACCACCAGGATGATCCTTTATGTATTATTGTTCTTTAAGTAAACCTATTTTTTTATTTGTTTGTTGGTTTTCACTAAGCAACTTCTATGAAAGGAAAACTGTGTCAACAAAGTGGAAAATCAGCACTTTTTGCTGCAGAAAGGCAGTAACTATAGTTTAATGAAAAAACAAAACAAAAAAAAACAACCATTGAAACCTGTAAAGAATGTTTGTGAGTTTATTTGAGCCAAACTGTCAACATATGCCAGGAAACAGAACCTCAATGAATTGAGATAATGTTCCGGAGAATGGAGGGTTACATCTGTATTTCTACATTGCAATCAAAGGAAAGGGATGTAGGGGAGTTAATGAAATTCACTGGTGATAGATGAGGGAGGTGGGATAAAGCAAAGCAGGGAAACCTCTGGGATAGGCTAAAAAGTGAAAAGATAGACATGTGCTTCTTTTACAGCGATGGATACAGGATACTTTAATGTAATTAACAGTTGACAATTAACTTGATAACAATAACAATGACGGAATGTCTCGGTGCCATTTGTTGTGCCCTGAGGTTTCTGGGGTAAAGAGGAAGTTACAAGTTCCCCAGACATCTCACAGATATGTTATCTTAGAGGCAAAAAGGTAAATGGGCTCAGTAAAGATCTGAGTTGATCTTTGTCAGGGAAAATATTGGCCTAGGACATGACTACCCACTATAACCTGTTTGAAGTTAAATATTTAATTTTCAGACCATCTTTTGTGGTTATTTTAGGTCTGAGTTTGCAAGACTGCCACGCAGGCCTTCCCTGAGCTTGTCAGGTTAGCATGTGCCTCCTTTCGTCCACAATAGCAATAGAAACAGCGAACCTGCACAGAGGTGCTGCGTTCTGCCCTGAGCCCGGGCCTGACCCTTCTCTGTTCCAGGGGTGAGGCTTAGAGAGGTGCTGAAGGCGTATTAGCTTCAAATCAAGATGTTGCCTTTGAGGTTATTGGAAGGATCAGTCTAGGAGTCAGAGCTCCTGGGTGGCACTGCCTTTTATTCTGTCAGATCATCTCACATTTGCCATTTGGCAAGTCCTGAGCTGGGGAGCAGGAGTCAGCATCGCTCAGGCCTGAGAAGAGAGGAGTGGAGGCCTGGGGCCCAAATGAAGAGCAGAGAGGAGGCAGTGCAGAGAGGCTGGAGAGGCTGGAGAAGTGGGCAGGGAGCGGCCTGGAGACCGGAAGTCAGAGCTCTTTGGGTGGTAATGGGGAGCCATGTGAGAGCAGCAAAGCCAGGGCATGAGGGGGCAGATGAGCACTCTTAAGTCCATGTGGCCCTGGGAGCGAAGATGCGACAGCATCTAACCCAGGTGCCACTCTCTGTCTGTCACCTCACCCTTCCTCCCAGCTCTCAGTCACCCCTCCCCAGCAGGTGCCCACTGTGTTCCTCAGAGGCTGAGCTTGAAGGGTAAGTGGAGACTTTGGGTCTTCAGCTGCCGAACCCCCATGCCAGTGCCTCGGCAGGGACCCCTTGGCTAGCTCAGGGAAAGCAGTGCAATGGCAGGTAGTCACAGCCCCTCGGTCCCCTATGAAGTGCCCTGGATTGGATTTCTGAGGCTTTGACAAACCTGTGGATCGCACTGATGCCCTGGGCCAGGGACCTCTCTCCACCTGCCTCTGAGTCAAATCCATCGACTCCCCATCCATCAACACCTCCTCTGAAACATGAAAGCTCTGATGGTTTCAATCATTTACTTATTTCAAGCCACTGGGTCATGGCAGAGAAGTCAATAGACTCCGTGTCAGAACGCTTTCCTTAATTATCCAGGCTGCTAAAGAACAATGGAAATACCTTAATATGAATTCAGCCGCTGTAGAGATGAGGCCTGAGGTAGAGGATTGGTGGCTCCAAACCACGTGCCCATCCACATGGGCTCCCCAGGGCACGGGCAACATGTACTTAATTCAACTCCAGGCTGGGAATATTGATGGATCATCTTCACCACACTGAGTCCAATTGTCGCCCCAGGGATGCAGAGCCCAGAAAATGGAGGTGGCCCAGACTTTGGAGGAGCTCTGGTCTGGGAGGGGGCTGGCTTGTGCTCAGAAAGCCCCAAAGACACTGCAGCATGGCCACAGCGGGGTTTTCAGATGCCGAGATCGTGTTAGGGGCAGAGTGTAGGTGAGCTGGTGAATGGACGCCAGGGAGAGAATATTTGGAGTTTAAATATTTTTTTACAAATCATGACTCTGTTTGTTGTAGTTTCTTTGGGCAAACAATACAGGCTTTTACAGGCTGTGCTCTGATTATTATCAAGTGACAGTAAAGCAAATAACAAAAATATGTCCATCCTGGAAATGTTCTCTGTGTGAGTGTGTCGCTGTTTACCCTGCTGACACATTTGTCAAAACATCTAACTGGACACTTAAAATGAGTGCATTTTATTGGGAGGAACTCTCTCCCAAATAACTCACAGACCAAAGCAGAAATCAAAAGAAAAACATTTCTAGAAAACAATGACAAGGGGAACAGTTCACAGCCAAACTTGGGGACATGGCTAACTGAGCGGGGCTCAGAAGAAAATTTATGGTCTGAATTGCTTGCATAATTTCAGAGGAAAGAGCCACGGGAAAGGCACTCGGTTCTTCAAACATGGGATTTAAAAAAAACCCACAAAATAAACCAAGATAAACCGAGGAGAGGGAATGAATAAAAATAAGAGCCTAAATCAGATATGCACAATGGTCAGCGTCCAGAAGATGAGGGTTTTAAAGGAGCCAGCAGTGTGAGAACGCATCAGAGGAAACGCATTTTTTTTTTATTTCAGGAGCTGAAGGTTTTATGCGCGGGTGCTGTGGGGAGCAGGGTTGAGAAGGATGGCGGCTTCCACTGTATGGAAGCAGCCTGAGGGAGGGTAAGCTAGAAGCTGGAATAATCAGTGTCTGTGCGGCCCTCCCTCACTCTTCTCCTGGGCTCTAAGTCCACCTTTTCCTTTTCTCAACCTTTTTTTTTTTTTTTTTTTTTTTTTTTTTACCAAGGGTTTGGGTGCTAGCTCTGCCCTGCCTTGGGTTTACACAGACCAGAAATGAGATTTTGAGAGAGTGGATTCATCTGCCCAAAGTCCCATCATAATCAGAGACCCCTGAGATCATGTGGGGGTCTGCGATGAACTTGTATGATGTCTGGGGGAGGCAGGGTGGAGTGTCAGGATGGACCTGCCTGGCTTCTCTGCGATGGAAAAGGGTTTCTCTGAGCAAGGACAGGGAGGACCAATGGGAACCCTGGATCCGGGCCAGCACAGCCAGGTCCTTAGAGAATCTCCACGGTCCAACTGCTCTGAATGGGACATGACAGAGCAGAAAGGCAGAAAGGGAGCCAAGCGTGGGAGTTTGGAGCGGCAGATGCAGAGCAAATCCCCTTGGGAAAGAGCCAAGAGTGGTTTCAACAGAGTGGTTGATTCAAGCACCCTTGGGGGTTGGTGGCTCACCTTAAAAAATGTCTTTGGTCTCTTCCATGGAAATGCCACTGGGAGTAAAATACATTGCTGATAGCCATGTAAGCAAAGTGGCCAGATCACAAATGCAGTAAGAAGTCATTGCCGGGCAAGGTGTGCAAACGTGTACACAGCCTCTGGGTCAGCACATAGCTTCACCAGAATACAGAGGCCGCTGGGCGGACACTTGCTGGAGGGGCTCATCAGCACCTTCCATGTAAGGGAGATGGATCTCAAAAGGCCTCCTTTTCTCTCTGTTTCATGTGAAGACTTTATATGCCGATTTGTATGTGGACTTTGAAAATGGGGTCCTACCTGTGTTTTTAAATTTTAATTCCATCTTGATTCTGCCCTGCAGCACAACAGACACTCCAAATCATAGAATATGATGCCAAAAATCTGGAAAAAGTTGACATATTTTTTTAACCAGCAGAAGAAAAGCCACCTAGAGAGGTGGCCATTGGAGCTCAGCTCTCAGGAGCTAGAGAGACACTTGGCCCAGAGCAAAGATGAAGGACTCAAGGGTCCCAGGACAGCAACTGTGGCCTGAGCTGCTTCCTGCAAGCCCTGAAGGGGCTGGGACATGTGGAGGGGCCAGCAAGGGCTCCAGGGGCAGGTCTGAGCTGGTTTTAAAGTTGATCTGTGTCAGAGATACTTCCACCATGACATCAAAGAACAAATAAGCCCCATGTGCCCTCACCTGGCTTCCTTTTCCTTCCCTTCCTCTTTCTCTCCGTATATTTTGCCTCGGTAAGAAAATGGATTACGGTGTGTCAAGGCAACCACTTTCTTGTCCTCCCTGTGAACAACCGAGCAGTGGATTAATTTAGGTTTTTGCATTGTTGGGGCCTCTTTCATTAAATTACTCCCACAGTTTCTTGGAAGCCCTGGTAACTCAGTTTAATGATCTCTCACTCCTTATATCCTTAAAAAATGCTCCCTGTGTCTCCCAGCATGGGCCATCTTAAAGCTGTTGGCAACTGTCGGTTTCCTGTCATTGGCTCACATGCCAGGACTCCTTCCCTACCCTGTCCCCACCCTCTGCTCTGAGCTTCCCGTTGTCCTGCTGGTTTTGCCTTAGTCCCTCATTTGGTCTGCACTTCTTTGCTCACAGACATTCCCATATTTTCTTTTCCTATTAAAAACTCAGTTGTACCCAGCAGTGCTCTTTCTTAAAACACACACACACAAAACACCAATTGAAATATGATGATGATGATGATGATGACCATTATGCCCTTATGAAAAATCATTGCTGGGTGGTTTACATTTGTTGGGATGGGACAGGCAGCAGCAAGGAAAGGTGGGCACTCCCTTGGCCTTTGCAGGTTGGATAATAGATAACGTTAGTCACCAAACCAAACACATAGGAAAGGGACCTTTCACTTCTTACATGGGCCTCTGATCACATGTGGTGCAGGTGAGATTACACATTGCCCCATTAACCGTCTGGGAAATCCTAATGGATTTTAAGTCTGTTCACATCAAACTTAAAATTCTACATAAAAAAATCCACATGATCATATTGCATCTCAGATCTCTACAGACTGTCATGTAAATGTCTGTTTTGTTTCCCCAAGTCTTTGACTCCCAAGTATATGAGTCTGTAGGAAGGTTAACCAGCAATAGCGTTGAAATTGAGGAAGGTGACCTTGAGACCAATGTCAGAAAGGCCCCACATCAGGCAGACATGCAAAGACTGGGAGAAAAGGCAGAGTTCATCTTGAAAGGCTTGTTAGGGAGAAGAAACAGATTTCTAGATTGTAGCAGGAAGTGCTTGGCCACAGGCTCAGTGTGCTTAGTGCAAGGGCTACATTCTGAGACATGGGAGTGTTCACGAAGTTAGGGCCGTGTATCAGGTACCTAGTACTGTGTAACAAACATTTCCTCTCCAATTAGGTGACTTAAAACAACACACATTTATTATCTTACAGTTTTTGAGGGTCAGAATTCTGGAGGCAGCTTAGCCGATGTTTCTGGCTCAGGATCTCCTGAGGTTGCAGGGAAGCTATGCACAGGGCTACAGTGTTTTAAGTCTTACAAGAGCCGAGGAAGCTGCTTCCAAGGTCACTTTAATGGCTGTTGCCAGAGAGAGAGATGGAAGTTCCAGCCTTTTCTAACCTAATATTGGAAGTGACATGCCATCACTTCTGCCATTACATGGAAGGGGACAGTGGAGGTCAGCTACCACAGGCTGGGTGTCTCTTGTATTCAAAAAGTATTAATGAGCCCCTGCCAGAAGCCAAGCAGTGCTGTGGTTTTTGGGAATTCAGTAGGTAACAAAATAGCCTTAGGGAGTTTGCATTTTAGCAGAGGGACAGACAAGATACAAATATGTACTATATTTTACTGACTTTAAGGTGAGTGTTTTCCACACGTTTGACACCTCTAAAATTGGCATGTGTCTTACAAGTGGATGCTATATCCTAGTATACTTGACAGCGTTTTTATTTTCCTCTCGTCAGAGAAGGACACATAGGCCTTGTTAAAAAGATGAATGGAAGAGAGTTTAATGAAGAGACCGTTCAATGACCATTAACAGTGGGGCTGGGTTATGGGAGCCAAGGGAGGGTGCTACTATCCACAGGGCTTGAAAGAGCATGAGGAGGGGGCAGTGTATTGGAACCTGGTTGAACTCTAGCTAAGGGACAGCGGCTGTGGGTGTTGAGATTTGTAGCCACTCTGGGCACCACAGCCCAGCATGGAGAGCATGAAGGAGGAGGGAGAAATTCATCTTCTACTTCCTAAATTCTGCCCTCAAATCTCCTGTTCCCACGGAAGCCAAGGTCAGGTGGCCTGATGAGGCAGTCCCAGAGGTCGGCCTCCTGGTGCACAGAGCAGGTGGAGAAGGATGGAGAACAGGTATGGAGAAGCAAGGAGCAAGTAGCCAGCATGTAGGGTGAGGGGATAGTAACTGAGGAGGGAGGATATCCCAGGAAGACTGTAGAGAAGGCCACGTTGCGAAGTCACAGCTGAACTAAGATTGGGGTGATGGGGACACCTGGGGAGTGTTTCCTGGTGAGGGTAGGATCTGAGTACAAGTATGGGGAGGGGGAGAGTCACAAAGGAGCCAGTGTGCCTGGGTGCAGTGAGCCAGTATTCACATGGGAAACAAGGCTGGGCTCCAGTCAGAAAGTTGGGCTGATTCTGGAATAGGTGCTTCTGAACCTTGTGGGACACAGTGAGGACTTGGTTCTGTTTCCGGTATGCCTGGAGCCACTAGGGATTTTGAGCAGAGGAAGGACATGATTGATCAGGGAAGGTGTTAACATCCCTGTGGCTGCCATGTGCAAAATGGCCTGTTGGGGGCGAGATGGAGACGAGTGAGGAGGTGCAGCAATTATCCAGGGAGAGATGATGGCACCTAGTCCAAGGTGGAAGTGGGAGAAGTGGTCAGATTCAGGACATATTTTAAAAGAATGAGCAAGATTTGCTGGCCAGTTGTGAATGCTGTGAGAGGGAGAGAAGAGTCAAGAACAAATCCAAGGTCATTCTATGTAGTTCCTATGAAGATGTGCTCAGGACATTAGAATCTAATAACTATGATCAGTTTGCAATGAGGAGTATATTGGCAGATAATTGAAGCATACAGGCATTCTTTATGATGTTTTAATGGTGAAAAACAAGCTTAGAGTGTGACCCACACTCATCTGATGCTCACCCTTCAACCCATAAATGTGTGCTTTAATATCCAACATGAATCATTAAAGTCATCCCACAGCTATTAATGTGCCAGGAAATGACCAAAGTATCTGCTACAAACCCAGACTGTCCACGCCAGCGGGGCAACAGGATGTTAACTCAGGAAGATGGAGCGAGGACCATCAGGCTGTCTAGCTCCCTGTCAATAGAGGGAGGAGTCTGTATCCCGCTAGCTGGGTGTGTTCACTTCTGCTGTGGTCGGTCAGTTCTGTGGGGAAGCAGAGCCACACTGGGCAGAGTTGCTCAGGTATGCCTGTCCAGGTGAGCAGGGGCCATGCAGCCCAGAGAAGAGAGGTGGGAGGCTGGTGAGAGGAGCCAACATATGAGCTGGTCTGGCCAGGCAAGGTGGGTTGGGGTGGGGCAGAGATCCCAGGAGGAGAAAGAGGATATGCAAAGGTGCAGCCAACAAGGCCTGAGGAACTTGACCTGGATGAAGACCCAGGAAGATGTGAGAGTCAGCAAGTTTTATCCATTAGGGCCCTTTGGCTGCAAGTGACAGACGCACAACAACACAAATAGATTTAGGAGGTACTTTTATAGGGTGTTCTCAGGCACAGGGAAGGCTGGACCATTCATAGAAAGGACACTTCCAGGGCCACACCAGGAGGTCCCACCAGGAGGTCCCAGCGGCAGGAATGTGGAGCATCCTGGTCCAGGCATTGGCTCTAGAACCCATGACCCAACCCCCTCAGTCTTTAAACTTGAAGGAGAAGGAACTGCAGAGCCAGTGAAGCCTCTTCATCTGCCACATGAGCAGCTGGCTGTCCAGGAGACCATTCCAGGTGCCCAGAGCCACAGGGCCAGCACGTGGCAGAACAAGGGTGTATAGTCAGAGTTAGGATTTTTCTACTGCAACAGTTTCCCAAACTCCAGGCATCTACCTGCGTGATTGTTATCATTTGCATGATACTATCTCTTCTGTTGTACATTGCTTCTTTTAATCTAGTCACTCAAACTTTTCATGCCTAGGTACCATGGCTGTTTTTATTTTGGTCTAATGCACATCACATACTCTCCCGCCATTAAATAAGCAACATTTGTCTCAGAAGAATCCTAATTGTCTCTGGAGGTACATGTACTGCATTTTGGGAAACACATAACGGGTATTTTTCTCTCAGGAGGATGATGCAGACTGAATATTTGTCCTGTTGAATAAGCATTCTTTGTTTGAAGAAAAGCAATTAACCCGAGTTCAGAGTAGCTGGACCAAATGAGTATGTGTGTGTTGGGGGGAGGGGCAGTTTCGAGGATGAGGTCAAAGGGTTGTGCGGGGCTAGATCGCTAGGGCTTTCCTCTGAGGGAATTGGCAGCCACGGAAGAGTTTTGATGGAACAGCAGCAAGACAATAGATGTAGGGTGTGAAGGCTGAAGGAGGCCTGTGGGCCAGGGAGCGGTTTGCAGGTGGAGAGACAGGTTGTTGGGCTGGGCATGTTCTGAAGGCTGAGATTTTTACCTTGTCTCACGAGAGCTGTTCTCAGAGCCTGGCAGAGGGGAGTGTTCTTGCTGGAGTTGGTGTTGTCACAGATACACATTTTCCCACTTCCAGGGGGACCCAAGACCCTCCTTTCTTCTCACAAGTGGTGAGCACATTTTGGGGTCAGGCCCCTCCGTCTCAGGAAAGACCTGGGGGGGCGGGGCATCCACTGGGCACAGTCCCCAGGGTGCCCGGGGTTAGCTGAGCCCCTGGAGCAGGGAGATCCCAGGACACAAATCGCTCCACAGAGGAGGCAGGACTTGCTCTCACTGCCCGGTGCGCACTTGCCTCAGCGGATTCCTTGTTTCAGTCGGTGGAAGATGGATGATTTCATTATTTGTGGCGCTCGGCAGTAAATCTGGGAGTTTCAGCGAAAGCGAGCACTTTCCTGCATCGCACCTTCTGCTCACTGTTATTCATCACATTTAATCATTCATTCACCTGGGCTGAGCCTGGGGCTCAGGGAGGGGGGCGTGCTGCCCAGGGCGCTTTTACTCCGAGGGGCTGCGGGGGGCGCTGTGCGCAGCAAGGGACAGGCCTGGGGCAACTGCAGCTTCAACAAAGGCCAGAGAAGGACCCACCTGGAGTGGAATGACAGGAGAAAGCCTCAGAGCCTGGCCCCACTGCCAAGAACCTCCCCCCACCCCATGGCAGGGAGGGGGACGAAACTGGGGAAAGAAAAGAAACAGTCAGAGCTCTCTAACAAGCGAGTGCTGAAGATTTTAATTCGGGATGAAATGTGCTCTTGTTTGTGTACAACTCATTTTCCTTCCCAGTGGAGGGCTTTGTCCTCCACCGGGTGTTTCTACAGCGCGGCGTGTCCCCGCGGTAATTAAGGCAGCCTGTGCCTCTTCTGTGTGCGGGGCCGGCTGCTGGCGTTCACATGTTGGGAAGCAAACACGGCTTGGATGGGTTCCTGGGTCTAAAAAGGGGAATAAAACAACAAAGAATGGCAGAAAACACCTCCAAATAGAGGCTTGGCTCCTGCAGGGGTGATGTCATCTGGCAAATGCGAGCAGGCCTGTGGATCTGACTGGAGGGGCCAGACAGAGCTTCTCTGGTTAGGGGCTGTGAAAAGGAGAACGCAGGCCGTGTCCAGAAGAAACTGGAGACACACGTGCCTCCAGGGTCCAGGTGGGAGGTGCATGTGAAGGCAGGGAATGAACTGTATTTTCCCCACATAATTGCATTTTAAATACACGGGTAAGTAAATTCCACAAAAAATATGCACTCACATGTTTCTTGAAACATATGGACTTCATAATTTAACTTCTTTTTGTTTTTAATAGAGATAGTATATTCCTTTGCTGCATAGCAAGTTATCACTAGCTTGATGGCTTAAAACAAAACCCATGCAGAATCTCAGTTTGACAGGTCAGAAGTGCAGCATGATATGGCTGGGTTCTCACCAGCTCAAACCCAGATATTAACGGGGGCTGTAGTTCTCCTCTGAATTCAGGTTCCACTTTCAGGTTCATTGGTTGTAGGCAGAACTCATTTCCTTTTCCTGCTTTCCTTGTGGTCTTTTTTTCTTCTAGCTGCAGTGGTGGGACGAGCCCTCATGCTTCCAATCTCTATGCCTTCCTCTCTGCTTTTGAGACTCACATGATTGATTATATTGGGTCCACCTGGATAACCCAGGACACTTCCAGTGGAGATCAGCTGATTGGTAATCTTAATGACGTCTGCAAAATCCCTTTGACCACGTGGTGTGACCTAATGGAAGCCACATCAGGTGGTGGAGATTACGGGGCCAACTCAATATGGAGATGGCTTAATAAGAAAAGGGCAAAGATCTGAACAGATATTTCACTAAAGAAGATGTAAGAGTGACAAGTAGGTACCTGAAAAGATGCTTATCACATTTGTTAATGCAAAGCAAATCTGATACTGCTGCCTACCCCTTGGTATCGCTGAAATGGAAGAAAGATTGACAAGGCCAAGTGTTGGCAGATATTTTGAGCCAGTGAAACACTCCTACATTATTGGTGGTAATTGGAAAGGTACTGTCACACTATAAAAATAGTTCTGGTTTCTTTTTCTTTTTTGTTAATCCTCACCCAAGGATATTTTCCCATTGATTTTTAGACAGAGTGGAAGGGTGGGGGCGATACAGAGAGAGAGAAACATCAACGTGAGAAGTACACATCAATTGGTTGCCTCTCATATGTGCCAACCAAGATACGTGCCTTGGAATGGAATTGAACCCGGGACCCTTTATCCACTGACCCAAACCGGTTAGGGCCACTTTCATTTTCTTATAAAACTAGACACAGTTATCGTTTGACCCCATGATCTCAATCCTCAATATTTATCCAAAAGAAATGAAAACATATGCCCACAGAATAACTGGTATTCTATTCATAACGGCCCCAAACAGACAATGCAAATGCCTTTCAGCAGGTGCCAAGCGAAGAAGCCAGGTGCACAACGCTATGTACTGCGTGGTTCCATTCACATGCAATTCTAATACAATCCAAAACTAACGTGATAAATGTTAACAGTTGTCATGAGCTGGTAGTGGGGAGAACAGTTGTAGTGATGGTGCGACACCGGGCAGATGACTACCATGGGACCTTGGGCTCAGTCCTGCTGGGTTCTGTGGGAGACAGTGGGAAGCAGGCCTCAGAGGGGACCTACTGAGGGCGAGGTTGCCGGGCATGTGTTCCATCACCTCCCTTCCGGCCTTTGTGGTGACTGCCTCCCAGTGTGTCAGCTTCCAACCACATAGGTTTCTGCAGCCAAGACCTCAGCGGGGAAGCCCAGGGGCAGTGAGAAGCCACCACTGGGATGATGATGAGAAATGAGGGGACAGTGACACCAGCTGTATGCTGTACTGTCGCTAGTGGTTGTCTGTCTCCCTCTGTGGGTCAAGAGCTCCTGGAGCTGGGTGTTAGCTGGGTCTTCCCCTCTTCTATTCTGTGCTGCATCCCTATAGACCCCAGCTGTGCCTGGTCCCCTGAACTACATGCGGAATGAGAGAATGAGGCCTTAGAGAGCCACCTCAGAGGCTGCTGAGCTGGATAGTTAGAACCTTAAAGAACCCAAACTCTAGACCAAATGATCTGCTTTGGCCTTTGCAGACCCAACTCCCCACCGCTTTTCTGCTGGTTCTGAAGCTGCTGCCGCCCTTTGTGGCCCAGTGGGCTTTCTCAATAGCAGCCGCGCCACAGGGGCTCAGACATGATGATGAAAGCTCCTGGTCTGGCAGGTGCTTGGCTGATGCTTCCAGAAAGATGGGCTTTGATGTTGTCGCAGCCACAGGTCCTGAGGCAGCTGTGATGGTAGCAGCCCAATTACCTGGGCCATTTTGCTTGATGGGACAACCAAGAGCCACAGATTGCTCCTGAGTGCACCTCCCTAATGACAGACTTTTGTGAAACCAGCCCACCTGGTTTGAGCAAGAAAAGAAAACAACGAAGATATATATATATGTCATACATCTTTTGCAGCTGACAGTCGTATGACATGAAGGAGGGATGCAAGGAAGGAGGAAGGGAGAGCAGGAACTTTTTTTTTTTTACTTAAAAGTTTAATAGATTTTATATATATAATTGATTTCAGAGAGAAAGGGGAGGGAGAGAGAGATAGAAACATCAATGAGAGAAAATCATTGATCGGCTGCCTCCTGCATGCCCCCTGCTGTTGGGGATTGAGCCCAAAACCCAGGCATGTGTCCTGATTGGGAATTGAACCATGACCTCCTGGTTTATAGGTCGATGCTCAACCACTGAGCCAGGCTAGGAGATCATTTTTTTAAAGCCTTACCAAGGATATGTTTATTGATTTTTAGAGAAAGGAAGGGAGAGAGACAGAGAACCACTGATGTGAGAGATAAATATTAATTGGTTGCCTCCTGTATGTGTTTGGACTGGGGATGACCGTGGACAGAACTCACAATCTATGAATGTGCCCTAAGCAGGAATCGAACCCATAACTTCTTGGTGTACAGGATGATGTTTCAACCAACCGACCAGGGCTGTAGGAGGTCATTTTCCCCACGACATACATGCTGAGGTGTTTCGGCATGAAATAGCATATTATTTGTACCATAGCCTCAAATGGTTTAGGCAAAAGAAGAAAAAAAAATCCAGACATATATTATAAACAGTCTACACAGAGGCTGAAGCAAGCATGGCATAGTGATACCAGCTGGTGCCTGAGATGAAGGGACTGTGGTGGCTGGGTGTTCACTATACTAATCTTTATACCTTTCTATAGCTTTGACATTTTTCAAAATAATAAGTTGGGGAAAATAAAAATAAAATAAAGTACATCAGACAGGAAATAGGACTTGTGGTCAGGGGCAAGTTTTTGGCCCATTGACTGCCCTGTACAAATAACTCCTGTCACACTGCTGCCTCTGTGACATGAGGACTCATACGCTGTTTCATATTGCCAATGAAAGAACAAATCGACAGATTTGAAGAGCAATTGTCTCTTGTCATTCAGGAGAAGGGCAGTAAAGTAAAGAGAGGGGAGGGAGGGGAAGGAAAAGAGAAGGATGACATGAAGGAGGGATGCAAGGAAGGGGGGAGGGAGAGCAGGAACTTTTTTTTTTTACTTAAAAGTTTAATAGATTTTATATACTACAGATTGTTTTGGGAATTTTAGTAACTAAGGAACAGCTTACTTATTTCATTTTTTAAATTTAATAAATATTGCTCAGACTATTACAATTGTTCCTTTTTTCTCCCTATAGCTCCTCTCCACCAGGCTCCTACCCCTCCTTCTGCCCTTACCTCCCCTGCCCACTGTCCTCATCCATAGGTGTAAGATTTTTGTCCAGTCTCTCCCTTCACCCCCCTCACCTCTTTCCTCCTGAGAATTGTCAGTCCCTTTCTGTGCTCCTGATTCTATTATATTCACCAGTTTATTCTGTTAATCAGATTTTTAATTCATTTGATTTTTAGATTCACTTGTTGATAGATATGTATTTGTTGTTCATAATTTTTATCTTTACCTTTTTTCTTCTTCCTCTTCTTAAAGAGTACCTTTCAGCATTTCATATAATACTGGTTTGGTGTTGATGAACTCCTTGAGCTTTTTCTTATCTGTGAAGCTCTTTATCTGCCCTTCAATTCTGAATAATAGCTTTGCTGGGTAGAGTAATCTTGGTTATAGTTTCTTGCTATTCATCACTTTGAATATTTCTTGCCACTCCCTTCTGGCCTGCATAGTTTCTGTTGAGAAATCAGCTGACAATCGTATGGGTACTCCCTTGTAGGTAATTAACTGTTATTCTCTTGCTGCTTTTAATATTCTCTCTTTGTCTTTTGCTCTTGGTATTTTAATTATGATGTGTGTCTTGGTATGGTCCTCTTTGGATTCATTTTGTTTGGGGTCTGTGTGCTTCCTAGACTTGTAAGTCTATTTCTTTCACCAGGTAGGGGGAGTTTTCAGTCATTATTTCTTTAAATAGCTTTTCAGTATCTTGCTCTCTTTCTTTCTGGCATGCCCACAATTCTGATGTTGGTAAGCTTGAAGCTGTCCCAGAGGCTCCTTACACTATCTTTACATTTTTGGATTCTTTTTTCTTTTTTCTTTTCCAGTTGAGTGTTTTCTGCTTCTTTGTATTTCAAATCTTTGACTTGATTCTTGCATTCTTCTAGTCTGCTTTTAGGTCCTATATAATATTTTTTATTTCAGTCAGTGTATGTTTAATTTCTAGTTGATCCTTTTTCATCTCTAGTTTGTCCTTTTTAATATCCTCTTGGGTCTTGCTAAATTTATCCATCTTTTCTAGGGAATTCTTGAAAAACCTTATAGAGTTTTGAACTCTATATCTAGTTGTTTGTTTTCCTCCATTTCTTTTGTTTGTGATCTGTTTCTTTGTCTCCACATTTTTGCTGCTTCCCTGAGTTGGTAGAGTAGCTTTGTGTGCGAGGTGTCCTATATAGCCCAGTAGCTCCGCCTCCCCAGTTACCTGAGGTGGACTCTCTTGGTGACCCCTTTGTGGACTGTGTATACAGCTTTGTTGTAGTTAAATCTTGATTGTTACTGGTATCACTCTGGGGAATTGACCTTCAAGCCAATTGGTTGTGAGGATCAGCTGTATCTACGCTGGGAGAACTTCTGTGTTGGAGTCAGCCTTATGATACAAGACTTGCACAATTGTAAAAGCTTCTGTGTTCAGCTTGGATGGGGTGGAGTCTCAGAGCTAAGGAGACAGCCTTGGCTTCCCGTCAGCCCTGCCCTACATGGCCCCTGTGTCTTGGTATTCCTTGGTAATCATTGCAGCCCTCTCTATGCACTCGAGTTATTGCGCCTCCAGACTTCTGCCTTTCCATTTCCCCTGAGTTTCTGTGTGCTCCAGGTACCTGTATGAGTCTTGGTCCCCAGGGTCTTGCCTGAAACTGGGGTTCAGTGCAGTCAGAGCTGGATTTCAGCACAGTTGAGAGGTTCTGTCTTTCTCCTGCTACAGAAAGTCAGCAGCACAATCAGCAGTCAGCCCTCTATGTGAGCACTCACGCTCACGTACCTCTAGACCTCTGCCTTTCATGCTCCTTTAAGTTTTCGTGCACTCCTCCCTTTTCACAACAGTCCAGACTCCTCCCTATGAGTCTTGCCCAGAAGTAGGGTTCAGTGCAGTTGGAACTGGGGTTCAGTACAATTGAGAGTTTCTGTCTCCCTCCCACTAGAGGAAGCCAGCCAGGCACTCTGCCCCCCCTCCTCTCTTTGCACGTCTCCATACCTCAGCTTTTTGCAGCTCCTCTGAGTCCCCGTGAGCCCCTTTCTTACCTTCTAGTTGTAGAATTTCCATTCAGCCAGCTTTCCTGTGATTCTGGATGATGTTCGTTCTGCCTTTTAGCTGTAGTTTTGTAATTATTGTGCGAGGCAGCAGTTTAGGTGTTCACCTATGCCGCCATCTTGTTTTTTCCAAGCAGGAACTTCTTGATTAACAGTCTGAGTCAGGCACTATGTTTGGTACTTTCTTCTACAGCATTCATCTATTTTTAACAACATGCTTGAAAAGACATGAACATTGAGGCATAAAGAAGTAAAAAAAAAAATTCCTGTCCCTTGGCCATAGAATAAAAACTGGTTATTTCAGATAATAATATCCAGTAAAGAAATACAATTAAACCAATTAGTCATAGGAGAGAGGGTCAAAAGCCACCTGAACATGGAGTTTTAAAAACCTGGCTAGTTTATATGTTTTTCAAAGCTTTGCAGCAGAAAGTGTTGTGTTCTTTAGGCTGAAACATTATTAGAGACACCTGGACCTCTAAGCTGAACCTTGGCCAAGGGGGCCAGTCTGGGAAAGCAGGTAATGTGCTGTCTTTCCCCTGCACCCCCAATTCATACACAGTTCATAGGACTGCCCGGGATTCCCCATCAGGAGCTCCACCCCTTTGCCTCACAGCAGGAAAAAGGCCCCTGGGGGCATGGCCTGTGGGGGTGAGCCCCAGAGTGGGCAGTGGGTATGGTTTGGGTACAGCTTGGGCCCCTGGCCATCGCTTCATGGGATTCAAATTCCCTGTGCAGAAACAACAGGGCTTTCTCCTGGATCTGAAAAGCTCCTAAGACTCTTATAAGGTATGCAGGAGTCTGCCTTCCATATATTACAGTGTGGTGGCTGGCATGTGAAAATGAAGATATTTCTTCAGGGTGAATGGATGGGGATATATTCCATCTTCTCCAGCCCTGCTCCTCCCCCAGCCCTCCTACAGCTGTGGAAGGAAAGGTCACTTTCGTTAACTTAAATGACATTCCATAAAGACATTTTTAAAATATATATATATTGATTTCAGAGAGAAAGGAAGAGGGAAAGAGAGCTAGGAACATCAATGATGAGAATCATTGATTGGCTGCCTCCTGCACGTCCCCTAATGGAGATCAAGCACTCAACCCAGGCATGTGCCCCTGACCAGAATCAAACCTGGGACCCTTCAGTCTGCAGGCTGATGTTTTATCCACTGAGCCAAACCAGTTAGGGCTATGAAGATTTTTTTTTATTGCACTCCAGTAGAGGTATAAGCAAATTAGCCATTAATTAAGGCAGCTCCAGTAACTATATTCCACATCCATACAACTCTATTTTCTTCTCCTATGGACAAAGAGAGCTAAAAAGGAACCAAATCGACAACTCAGAAACAAAAAATTCTTTGATGAATGAATGAAAAAGATTTCTGGATTATTTAGCATCTGAAATAGATTCTCATTCCAAGGGCGAAAGTCGGCAGCCCCTTCCCAAACCAAAGTTTCCATAATTTCTTCAGGAAAATATTTATTGAAGCCTATAACATGTCAGGTATGACACAAAACAATCAGGAGGAAATGGGACAAGGAAGCTGCTAATCAGGAGTCAGATGTAGCAGAGCTCAGCCCTCTGTTCACATCTCCTGGCCTGGCATCTCTGGAAGTCTAGGTAAGAGCAGGCTGGGAAGGTGGCAGACATGAAGTGTGCAAAGTAGCTGGATTAGGCAGAGTGGGTTTGCTGGCAGTTGAAGCCTCACAAGGTTGTGGTTCTGACCCTCTTTCCATTTCTTTCCTGAGATCACATTGTCCTGAGGAACTCCTGTCCTACTCCCCACCCCAAGCCATTGGAACTTCTGGACTGTCATCTTTTTGTGTGCTTGGCCCAGAAAGGACAGGCCTATTTATCACAGACTGCCACACCTCCTTCCTTGTCTGATAGGAGCATTCAGCGAGAGCAGTGGTTGGCAAACTGCAGCCACGGTTTGCTGCTCTGTTGACTAATGAGTTTGCCAACCACTGGGATAGGGGCTTAATCACAAGGAACAACAATAGCCTGTAATTATTGGAATTGAGAGTCTAGGTCATATGTCTGAGATCATTGAACCGCTCCTAAGACTGCCTTCCATATATTCTAGTCTCTCCTATGACTAATTGGTTTAATTGTATTTCTTTACTGGATATTATTATCTGAACTAATAACCCATTCTAATTGCTCCCCAGCAAAGCATTTCAGCACCCAGGACAGCTACCGCACATAGTGAGTGCTCAATAGCTATCCAAGACGAATAGATGTCTAAGGACAAACCATGGGGGCTCCTGGTTTGCTAGTGGATGGTGCTGAGGAGCAGAGTGGTCTCAGCACCGTGATCGGGGGCTCATGATCCCCTTCTAGTAAAGTGGGTGAAAGGAGAAAGCTAGTTTTTAGATATGGGAGCCACTGGAGGTCCCCAAATTTGATAATAGATTTCCATCCAAATATCAGGGTTGTGCATGAGGTATGATTGCAGTGACATGTTGGTAACCTGGTGCTTTAGGGATAAAAAGGCCCTGATTTATAGCAATTGCTGATTCCAAGTACCAGTTAGTCTGTCTGTCCTCTGCACACCACCAGGTGTGAGTGACCTGGTGATCATCACAAGGGTTCCCAGCAGATGTGGGGATGGGAGTACCATGGAGATAAGGGTGAGCTTGTATGCTCTTACCATATAATAGGGAATCTTAACAATCTCAGGCATTCCTCACCACAGCCTGGATGGGATGGCAGACTTTTGTAGTCAGGCCTTGGTCAAATCTCAGGAGAAAATCTGAGCAGATGGTCAGAAAATATTCAGGAAGAAACTCTAGTTTGGGCAGCAGGGGTCTAAGAGTCGGTCAGCCAGACGCCTCCAGAGTCACATGGGTCGTGAAAGGATGGTGAAGGGGTCACCATGGAAGGACCTGCTTTGGGAACATCAACTGGCAAGGACCAGCTGGCTGGGTAGATCAGATCCTGCCAGGCCTACAGGTTTGGGTGGGGAACTGGGAGACACAGGTGCATCTCCATGCAAATAACTTCAGTGCCCATGGTTTAAGTGCCTGCAAAGTGTTAAAATTTGCAAAATTCCTTGAGAGGAGAAACCCAAGCCTCTCTGTTTCATCTGTGTTTACTCTGAGATGAATTAACGTTTTCATTAAGCAACACAAATGGCTGTTGAAGTAAAAAAATGGAGAATTAACTAAAAATAGGTGAAGCAGTGAAATTCAGCCACAGGGACGTTTATGAATAATTAAGAGGCCGACACAGGGCCCTATTTCAAAGGGACTCTCGTCTCTGCCTGTCGCTTTCTGTGCAAGGCATAGGCCGGACTGTTTTTCCAGCATGAAGAGTCACTTAATTAAATTTTATTTGTCAAACAGGTGAGATGCATTTGGGTTTCCTCCGACTTCCATTGTTATAAACTTGCTAAATCTTCTCTGAAAAAAATGCTCCCTTTCTTCTCCAAAGTGCTGGATTGCTGCTTTCCCCTTCAATTGCGAGGAGGAAATGGTACAAGTTCTTTGCCAGGTAATCAGTTATCCTCCTTAAAGGATCCCTGGAGTCACCATCTGAAAACTAGAGCCTCTGAGAGATACTAAATGCCAACTTGAACACACTGTCTCCTGTCAGAGCCAGTTTCCCCCTGCCTCAGAGTCACAGCGACTCCAGATGCCTGTGTTAATGACCTCTGGTTCCAAATGCGGTCCCTACCTGTGGCTTCTGGGGTTTCAATGTTGACACCATGTCTCTTTTAGCTTCTGGAAGCCTTGTAATGATGCCCAATTAGGAATGTATCTTTTCCTTTCTTCCAACCCACTCTAATTTATGTCCCTGGATAATACTCCCAGTTATCTGTACCTCTATACCTCTGCATGAAGTAGAAAGTTCTCAAGTTCAAGGTCCCTGGCAAGTGAACCACATGGTTTCAACTTCAGGGACATCCTCCTCAATCCACATCAACAACCCAATAAGAACCCAGGACCTTGGTATTGTTGCTGAGTAGCAGGCCATTTCTGAGCTTGTCAGCATAATCCATGGCCCCTGATCTGTATCAGTGTGAAATAAGGAACCATTTAGGAGGCGATGGGAAAATATGGCATGGTTCCCTTCTCCTCCCATTTGACCTTGACTTATTTGTGTATGAAATTGAGTGCTTGTGATGGGGAAGTATTAGAGAGCCTGTGTAGTCAAATTAGTATCACGGAATCAGAGTGTGGAAACAGGTGATTAAATGTTCCCTATAGTTCACCATCCTTCCAATAGGCAGAGAACACAAACAGAAGCGTTAGATGCACGTGAATTCATGTCCAAGAATTCATGACACGCAGTGCAGACCACGAAGGGAGAGCTGGTAGAGGTCCCAGATATCTGGGTTAAGAAGACTTCTATTAGAAACATCATAGTCATTCAGGCACAGCTTGTGGATTCGGCCATAGTCATCCATCTTTCTTCTTGTGAATGAACCTCAAGGCTCATGCCAACATTTAGTGGACATGTCGAAGCATCATCGAACTTCCCTGGGTCAAAGGCAGGTTCAGGTCCCGGTCCTGCCATCCCCTGGGCAGATCATCTTCCTTCTTAGGGCCTTAGTTTCTTTATCTGTAAACTACACACCCCTGTTGACTTCCTTGGTGTTGCCAATGTAAGATAAAGGTGACTGGGAAGCAATTATCCAGCGGGCAACAGCCTCAGAAAGAGACCTGGCCAGTCACTTTGTCATGTGGACCATCTCCAGATGGGAATCTGACAAATGACATCATTTCCCAAGAAGGTTGGCAGTGAGACATGTGTATGTTGGCTGTGTGTACATAACGCAGATACAGCAAGTAATTTGTTCCTGATCTAATCGTGTTATGGGCAATTTAAGGGACAATCTGCAGTGAAATGGACAGTCCAGCTGGGCACCTGGGGTGGGAGTGAAATGTACTGTTCTGACATCTGGTCTCTGACCACAGCGCAGGAGTCACAGTGGCACCAAAGTGTGCAGATGACTTGATTAAAGGCATTCGTACCCATTAGCCTCAACTTCTGGTTGTGTCTATCAGAATGAAAAACCATTTTTATTATAAAAGTGATCGTTAAGGTAGAAATCAGCAATCCCAGGAGCACAGCCTTGCAAAATTTCTAGAGCTGGAATCTAGAGTCCTGAGAGCCATCTTTTGTATACAGAGGGTTGTTGTATGTCCCCTACCCTGCCTCTTGAGGGAAGCTGAAGTCATTAGTTCAGCATTCCGTGCTCACTATTGTCCCATCTTGAGTGACATAGAGGGATAGGGGTCATTTCTGACTGCCCACCATCCACTTCATCTTTCTGAAGCTGCCTAGCTTCATTTGGGAATTGGCCCTCCCCCATGTGGGAGTGTTTCATTGTAATAATTCCTGGTGAGACCTATGGTGAGACCTGAGGGGTGAGGCCTCCACCTTTCCTTGCCTGCCTGAGGGGTGGGCACTGGTCTAAATCTGGCCCCTCACATGCTCTTTCTTGGGAGTTGAACAAGTGATAGAAGGAACAGGGAAATGGAGGGAGGTCACCTCTCCCAGGTCAGCATCTTGATCAGTTATTTCCAGATGTGAGATGCTATCTCTTGGCCCCACAGATTCCTGTGGTTCCCGCCTCTATGGGGCTTGAGATCCTGCAGGGAATGCCCATTGTGCTCATGTCATCCAGCTGGATTTCTTTTGTGCATGTCCCCTCTGGCTGTCCAAGTGAGGACACCCTTCAACACCCTACCCTCCTTCCAGAAAAAATGATAACCCACTGATGCAAACTCTTAACAGGATCCTTCCTTTGAAACACAAGATCTGATCTCAGGGGAAAAATAAGGAGTCTCGGTGAGGTAACTTCTGGTTGTGCAGGGCAGACACTTAGTCGGACCAGCTGGATGGCCAGGACACAAGACATCTGCAGGAAGTGGGAGGTGGGGCCCAGGCTCACGAGGGCAGGGCCACATCTGGAGGCTGTTGTATTCCAGGTGGCCACTCTGTCCCTTTCCACGGAGCCTCATGTCCCCAATGGCCATTTATTTCATTATTCTCTTCTTCCTGCCTCTCCAAGATCATGGCTTCAAATGATGGCCCCATTGTATATCTTCTTAATTCAGTGACCTTAAAGAGATTCTGATCGGTCTGGATCAGGTCAGGTGCTCTGTGCTCATCCAATCAGCCCTGCATAGGAATTTGGGCTGTTGCGGCCTCCCCTTGTGAGTGTGTGGAGGTGTGTCTTCACAGTTGTCCACCTCAGAGCACTAGGGATTGTACTAGTGTTGGGGATGATATGTGGGTCCTGGACATACGCATCTCCTTCTCTGAATGGATTAACCTGCCCTCCCCCCCCCCATCCTATCCGGGGAATCTGCAAATTACTTTTTAACAAATGGCCTCTTTGGAAAGTGTTCCAGAGAGAAAGATGATCTCTGGCTCTAACAGCAAAAGTCGGTTTCCCTTTGAGATAAGGACTGATTGATAACACTCATCATCAACCATTAGTTTTACTTTTGTGGGATGAACTCCAAGAGAATTTCTTTTTCATGGGCCTTTCAAATTATAGATACTTTTGAGGAAGTTTCCATAAGCCATTTGTCTAGCTAACCCTCACTAATGGGAGAAGTTTAAGAAATAATTTGATTCCCTCCCCCGTGCCTCCCCTCCCCAGGGAGCTGTAGAGCCTGTGACAATGTGAGGGGGATGACTTCAGAGCGTAAGGCTCCATATTCACACAGAAACAGCACACACAGCCTCAGCTCTCTGCCCAAGCAGGACTTGAATGAAATCAGGATCTTTGATTTTCTTAGTCTTTAAAAATCAGGACTCTTTTTTTCCCCCCACTTTAGTATGTGGAGATATAATTTACATACCATCAAATTTGCCCTTTTAAAATGTACAATTCAATGGTTTTTAGTATTCCCAAGGTGTGAAACCATTACTGCTAATCCCAGAACATTTTCTTCTCTTCTAAAAGAAAATCAACCACCCTGGATAATCACTAATTCCCCAACCACCCTAGACAGTCACTAATCTATATTCTGTTTCCATGGACTCTCCTGCTCTGGACATTTCCTATAAATGCAGTTCTATATGTGGCCTTTTGTGTCTGGTTCATGTCACTTAACCTAATCTTTTCAAGGTTCATCCATGTTGTACCATGTATCAATACTCCATTCTTTTTTTGTGACTGAATAATAGCCCATTTCATGAATAACTCTTTTGGGTTTAAATGCAGAAAAATTCAAATTATCTTAAATAAACAAATGAATGTAAGTGATCATATTACAGAAGAGTTAGGGGTGTGGTCTGCAGGATTCTAAGATGACCCCCAGTGACCTTTACCCTTGTATAATATTTTGCCCTGAAGTGTGGCATAACTGTAAATAGGATATTACTCCCCTCATTATGTGATGTTGTATCTGACAAAAGGGACTGTAAAGATCTAATTCAGATTATTAGTTGATTTTGAGTTAATCAAAAGGGAGATAAACCAGATGGGGCTGGTCTAATCACACTACTCTTTAAA
>PVJN01016104.1:0-43019 GCA_004026805.1 Lasiurus borealis | reverse complement strand
GGCAGGGGACAATTGTGTAGTCAAGAACACATAGATTGTGTTCCAAAATCAGGCAGAATAACCAGAAACTTAAGTTTTAGAGAATGGGATCAGAATTTAGGTCACCTGGAAAAAATACAAATAGTACCAAATATTAGAAGAATGATTAAAATTCAATAAAAATTAGTACAGGATTACACCTAGCTAGGGAAAACATACAAATTGACATAAAATAGAGAAGAACCAGGCAAGTACAGTATAGTAAGTACAGTATAATATCCAATTACTTGAAAAATCATAAGCGTGTCATTAGTCACGAACTGACAGTGGGACAGCGGCTTAGCACTGTCTTTGTTTATGTTTGCTCAGGAAACAATCTGAGAACCAGGTAAACAGACCTGTGGTCAGCAGGAACAATCAGGCCATTGTACTCAGCATGGGTCAGCCTCTAACAAGAACACCCCTTCCAGTCCTGGGATCCACTAATGAGAAGGGTGGGGAACTGGGAGAGGTTTCGGTGGGAAACCACAATGATGATTAAAGGGTTAGTTAAAACATCAGGCCTATACGGAAAAGGCTAAGACAATGCAACTGAAGTGGCAGTTCCTGATGTGCCATTACCTCTGTCTCAGTTCTGTACTAAAACATGACATCTTGTTTGAGTCTATGAAATATGCATTTGTTTTGTGACTCTTCTGATTAATACTCTTCATAGCTATGACTCCAGCCACATAATTATTTGATTTACCACTGGGTTGTGGGGCCAGAATTATTCAACTGAAAGAAGAATAGGACAAGAGAGATTCACAGGGAATTTCACAAGTATAAAAACCTCTCTCCCAGAGGCTGTTGTCCTGTTATTTTCTGTCTCCAACTGAAGACAATAGGTAGAAATGGGCTCAAACCAAAGCATGAGGGATTTAGGTTAAATAGGAAAATAAAGGTTGGTAAACACCGAAACAGATCAGCAAAGGGGATTAAGGACCCCATTTCCCTAGGAGTCTTTCGAAAGAAGATTAGGCTTTATCTCTCAGAAGTGGCTTATGGACTTAACTCCAAGATATAAAAACATCTGGATGAAGAATGAAAATGCAGTAATGCTGCTACAGGACACCAAACAATTGGGTATAAATATTCTATGCCCTGTTGTAAATGTTTTCCTAACAAGCAGTATATTGATTGATCTTTTAAAATTCGTTATTCTTTTAACTGAGTATTTTACAGTAGCGAAGGTCATTCACTTCCTCTATTGATCTGTTTGGCATGCCTGTTTCCCAGTTGGGACAATACAGTGGTATCTCGAGATACGAGTGCCCTAACATACGAGATTTTTGAGATACGAGCCGTCAAGCAAGCGATTTTTGCTTTGAAATACGAGCAACATTTGAGATAGGAGTAATCGCAAGGATCAGCCGGCTGCACACGACCCACCAGTTTACCAAGACTCGAGCGTCTCATAGTTTCCCACGCCTCAAGGTTACAGAACGAATTAAACTCGTATCTCAAGGTACCACTGTACCTTGAGTTAAAATTCTCTTAACTGAGAATTTTAAATGTGATAGAATTTGCAGAGACCTTAAGTATAATAGGATATCAGCTATGAATCTTTTTTTAGGATGGGAAGCTCCTTTTCTAATTATTGCCTACTTTACCTGTTTCAGACTAATTAGAATATTGTTATATCAGGTTTGGTCAAAGCAACACCCATGAATATTTGGAAGTATCACATTATTGTGAGCATTTTTCCACCCAGTGTTTGAATGTGTACAAACAAACCTGGTATTATTTCATTTGAAGGTTTTAAGACAAAAATTTTAAGTCTACCCTACATAATAAAAGCCTAATATGCAAATCAACTGAAAGGCGGAACAACTGGTGGAAGGACCAGTTGTTATGATGCACACTGACCACCAAGGGGCAGACACTCAATGCAGGAGCTGCTCCCAGCCCACAAGTCCCAGGTCAGCCAAGGCGGGTGCCAACATGGGGGCCTCCCGATCACCCCACCGGTCATCCCACAGATTGGCCCTAATGGCCCGTCAGGCCTAAGGACCCATGCATGAATTTTGTGCATCAGACCTCTTATGTAACATAAAAATGGGCCAATGACTATAAAATAATATGAACCAAGATAAAAATGTTTTTGCAAACATAGGCCCTTTGGATTGTTTTCCTTATGACAATTACTCACTTTCGTTGAACATGGTTCTTTTTGAGAATTCTCAACAATTTTTTCTTCAAGGCACCCACCTCACTATGAGGAACCCAGTTTGAATGGTCCTAGGGGGTACGACTTTCAGAAGAACAAATTACAAACCCATTCTTTTTGTCACTCTTAAGAGCAAGAACTGGCATAAAGTGGGGAGGAAGGCAGTGAGCTGGAGAATTGGGCTTCTCTAATTTATGATTTAGTCTAATAAGAATGTCGGATGAACATTGGTTACCAAAAGGTTGAGTGTAAAGGAGTCTTGTTATGCCACAAGGAGCAAAGTTAAACCAAAAATTCAGTTCATTCTCCTATAAAGGAAAAAAGAGCCTTGCTTTTTTTTGTTTGTTTGTTTGTGTGTTTTTTTGTTAATATATTTTATTGATTTTTTACAGAGAGGGAAGGGAGAGGGATAGAGAGTTAGAAACATCTATCAGCTGCCTCCTGCATACCCCCTTCTGGGGATGTGCCTACAACCAAGGTACATGCCCTTGACCAGAATCAAACCTGGGACCTTTCGGTCCATAGGCCAACACTCTTATCCACTGAGACAAACCAGTTTCAGCGAGATTCTTTCATATATCACCAGACCCAACCCCTCTAAAAAATACCAGTAGGAGGATGTCAGACCATCATTTATAACTATGCCACCAGCACTATCACCAATAATAATACACAAAGGATAGCACTATGATGGTTTCTATATATCATACCCTATTCCAAGGGCTTTATACTATATATTAGTTATTTAATCTTCAAAACAAACCTATGAAATAGATTTACTGTTTTGATCATTGTGATCCCTCTTTTACTTCCAACAGGAAACAAAGGCAACAGTCAGTTAAGGAATTGGGCCCTGGGTAACACAGCTAACCAATGAGAGAGCAGAGCCGACCTGCTCCAATTCTACAGCCACATAGTGTAAATACTAGTGACCCAGCTATGTCTGTAACCATCCAACAACAAACATGTATTGAGCCTAGCCTTAGAGACAAACACAGCTACTTTCTTCATAAAGCTACAGTCCTGTTGAGGAGACAGACATTAAACAAATAACTACATGTGTGATATTCTACAATAATATAACATTGTCTTTAATGATATTTTATATCATGTCCAGTTTTTTGTTTGTTTGTTTGTTTGTTTGTTTTACATCGGATCAAAAAGTATCAAGCCTCCAGAGACCTTAGAGAGGACCGGTTGAGGCTTTTTATGTTGCTGTTGAAGACAGCGAGATGCCCTGGGCGTGTGGTGATACTAGAGAGCAAAGGCTCAGACCCAGTGCCCATGTTTTTTTCTCTAGAAAGCGATGAGGATCTTCAGCCTCTTTAATTACAGATGAGCTTCTCCTGAACACAAAAGGCTCTCCATAGACCATCTTCCTCAGAAGTTTTAAAAGATACCTTTTTTTAAATTACAGATTTTTGTTGTTGTTGTTAGAACAGCCTCAATGGAGAATTCCTTTTTAAAGGGCCAAGAGCCTCTTTGCAAACCATTAAATCTTCTCCTAGCCGTCATGTGCTGTTTCCCGGTGAAGCTCTGACACTAACCCAAGCCCTTCCCTCCTTTGGCTTTCAGCCCGAGACAGTGATGGAGCTGAGGAGGATGTAGCATTAACTTCATATTCAGCTACAGGTAAATGTGCTCGTCTACATTCCCCAGAGAGGGCCAGAGCAAGCAGGCCCACCTTAGGAGAGCAGTCAGGCTTCGTCTCCGATGGCCTCTACTGACCTGAGAGAGGAGAGGCAGGGCAGGGTCATCCTTACAGGCATGTGGAGCTTGAGCCTTCTAGATTAAACCATACCAGGTGGCACAGTAAAGGCAAGTCAGGCCTTTTGCTTCTGCCCGAGCCCTTCCCAATCCCCACAGCCACTGCCATCAACAATATATTGCAGTGCAGGTGAGTGTCCCTGGGAAGAAAAGGCAGCTTGAGGGTTTGTTTGTGGGTGCAGAGAAGCAGGCTCGCCGCTGTTTGCCCGGGGCACAGGAGCAGGGGATTGTAAGTATGCTTTTAGCATCAGCTGTGGAAATGAAGCCCTGAGCCTTACTGGCTGCCTGTCGGAGCCACTGTCCAGCTCCCGCTGCCCAGGTTGCCCCAAGAGCTGGGCTAGGTCTTGACATCATCATCCGCATGTCCAGATGGATGTACCAATGTTAATCCTTCTGGGCAAAAGCAGAGGGAACAGAATTGGAGGAAACTTGTTTTTGTGCAGGGATGGCCTGAAGTCACACAATCCAGACACAATTCTTGTACTATGGGGATCAGAAGTAACTAAAATGCAAGAGTGAAAGTCACACGCTGTACTAGGCAACTCTGGCCTGTTATCTGAGACTCAGCCTTTTCCTGGAGTGACGCACAGTCCAGGACATAGCTGTCGAATTTGCTATAATTAACCCTCTAGAAGAGGGCCTTTTCACGATGGGAAAATCTTTATTATCCCCTGTGAGAATTTCTTGGGTTACTTCCAACTTCAGTTATTCAAGAATCTTGCAAAGAGATTCTTGTCAACAATGAAGGGGAAAGAAGTTCTGATATGGGTAGCCTCAATTTTCCCCCCCTTTTTTATTAACAAACTATTAAATGCTGGTGAAATAATAATATTGTAATCGTAGTTCTAGAGAGTACCATTCCCTATGTTTCCTCAGAAGGTTTATGTTGGCATTTCTTCCTTTCTAGACTGTTGATCTCACAAAGGAGTATTTCATCCCACGGCTACACTCTGATGCAGAATTATAAAGTCCACAGGAATCACGAGTAGTGAAAACCCAGAAGACCATCCTAATGCAGTCCCAGTAGGCTGCTGGGGAGCCCACGGAATCACACTGCCAACAAAATATCGCCTCAGCCTTCCTGCTCTGCTTCCTGGCCCTGTCCATCCATCTGGACCTTCATCAGAAGACTGCCTACTCACGCATAATTACAGTCTTGCTGGCCACCCTACCTGACTATGTGTCTCTTTCTTCATTCTGTAACTGAAAGCTTCCCTCTCTTAGCAATGCTAGAACAAATTGGTTCCTCTTACCAATGGGACCAAAAGACCCTGGTCTGAAGAAATTAGGGTCACGCTAATCTGACAAAGTCTAGAGGTCAGTAGCAACTCACTCTGGGAATACTCTTTTAGTCATTTTTGTTTGTGTGTTTGTTTGTTTTGTTAATTCTCACTCCAAGGATATTTTTCCATTGATTTTTAGAGAGAGTGGAAGGGAGGGGAGAGGGGAAGAGAAACAAAGGGGAGAGGAGAGAGAAATATTGATGTGAGAGAAACACATGGATTGGTTGCCTCCCACACGCACCTGCCCAGGGTCAAGGATCAAACCTGCAACCCAGGTACATGCCTTGGACAGGGAATCAAACCCGAGACCCTTTGGTGTATAGGCCAACACTCTAACCACCTAGAACACTAGCCAGGGCTAGTCACTTTTTAGAAAGGGCCCCTACATATCAGTGACCCAGCATTTGTGATAAAAAGTCATAGCAGAATCCTCAGTATCCCACAATTGGGTATTTTAAATAATGCGGACATTTCATAGACTTGGAGGCTGGCAGGCTCTCTCCCATGATGTCTGCACCCCTGGACAGCGAGAATGATGGCATAGGCCTCTGAGCTCAGTGAGCTGCTTTGATGAACCAGTAACAGCAAAGGAAGAGCCACCCAGCTGATGCTCATAAAGGATTTTAGGTGCTGCACATAAAAAGCAGGGTCTGCCTGTCTTGAAGTTTGTAATGAACCGATGCCTCTGCTCTAATTACTCTGCCTTCATTCCTCATGCAGCCCCACATCCTTCCCCATGCATTCATCTGTCCTTAGTACCCATTTGTTGTATGTAGCAGGTAGGACAGGACAGCGCCAGAGATGTGCTGCCAGAAGGGTTCCCAGGACCTACTTCAGCCCAATGACCTTGCAGATGAGGAAGCAGAACCCTAGAGAGATGGAATGACTTGCCCAAAATCACACAGTGGTTAGTGGTTTTCCAATGCATAGACAACTCTTTTTCCCACTCCAGCAGGCTTCTCCATGCCTATATTTCTGTATTTACAAGTAAGGTGTGGTCCTCCCCTGAGAACCAAATGGGATATTTCAGACCAGTGAGTGTTGAGCACTGCTGTGTGAAAGATCTTTGAAA
The DNA here is from genome assembly GCA_004026805.1 of Lasiurus borealis. Taxonomy (NCBI): domain Eukaryota; kingdom Metazoa; phylum Chordata; class Mammalia; order Chiroptera; family Vespertilionidae; genus Lasiurus; species Lasiurus borealis. Next base: position 36,709 of record PVJN01016104.1, on the reverse strand, counting down.
AATAGCTAAGACTCCATACATGAAAAAAAAAAAAGCCCTTTTAATGACCAATGTACAGCATGGACTTCTTTGATGTCAGTGAGTATCTCCTGAGCATGTGCAGGGTACCCAGAACTATTCTCAGACTCAGTCCTGGGAAGACAGCAATGCTTTGGTAGATATACACTGAGTGGCCAGATTATTATTATGATCTCTGAATTCTATATATATTAGAGGCCTGGTACATGAATTTGTGCATGGGTAGGATCAGGCCAGTCTGCCAGGGGGAGGGGACATGGGCAGTTGGTCAGCCTGCCTGCTGGTTGAACTCCTGGTTGAGGGGACAATTTGCATATTAGCCTTTTCTTATATAGGATATACACTGAGTGGCCAGATTATTATGCATTCAGAGATCATAATAATCTGGCCAATCCGTGTATGTTATTTGTCGGGGAGAGAACACAATGCAAAGAATTTTATTTATTTTTATTGATTTTTAGAGAGAGAGGAAGGGAGAGAGAGAGAGAACAAAACGTTGATTGGCTGCCTCCTGCACATCCCATACAGATTGAGCCCACAACCCAGGCATGTGCCTTGACAGGAAATGGAAATGACGACCTTTCGGTGCAAGGGACGCACAACCAACTGAGCTACATCAGCCAGGGACTGAGATGCGGAAAGGGACTTGCCCAGGATAACCTGGCTTGTTAGTGACAGAACCAATTAGAATCCAGGTCCGCAGCTGCTGTTTAAGTGCTCACCTGCTACACAATGTTCCATTTTCATATATATTTCTGCTACTCTCAAATTAACTGCTCCTTTTTTAAACCTGTGCCTTGAGCAATGTTCTCAGCACAAACCAGTACCTAGGTTAAGTGACCAGAGTTTTACCTTCTGCTTTTATTGATAATAGAAAAAACACACAAAACATTAAGCCTCTGACCTATTGATTAGGTGACATTCTACTTAACAAACCACATAAAGACCCTAATTTGAGAGGGAACAGCAACCCAGGCAACCTCACATCTTTGAAAGAAAACCATCATCACTGATCCTCCTACTTTCTAATCCCCAAATGATAGCAATGACACTTTTTTAAAAAATATATTTTATTGATTTTTTTTTACAGAGAGGGAGAGAGATAGAGAGTCAGAAACATCAATGAGAGAGAAACATCGATCAGCCACCTCCTGCACGACCCCCAATGGGGATGTGCCTGCAACCAAGGCACATGCCCTCGACTGGAATCGAACCCAGGACCCCTCAGTCCGCATGCCGACGCTCTATCCACTGAGCCATGCCGGTTTTGGCAGCAATGACAACTTTGACTTAATTTTGTTTATGGAAATTTTCTATTGACTCAGCTCACAAATTTTAATGAACACATTGAAGCTACATATGATAGCTCATACTGTTTCCCGAAATGTTTTTCCTAAAATTAGTAAAAGTAAAATTGAACATCTTTGTACCAAATTGCCTCTGAAGTGGATGGCATAATTTAACCAAATGTTGGACTATGTGTTAATTAGATTGGAGAAGGGGGAGGGGAGCTGTATTTTCCAAATATTTTGTTCAGGCTGTTTCAGGAATGAAGTTGTACTATAAGGTTACACATGGCAGCAGGGAGACAAAACTCTCTCTGGGAACCCAGTATAGTCACTCATCTGGCTTCATACAGATGGACTGCTGTCAGGCATTGGGATGAGCTTGTTGTCCCCTGTCCTGGTCCCACAACCCTCGCTTAGCCACTATCAGCTGACTGACTCTCTCCCTGTGTGTCATAATTCAGAATCCTAAGAGGGGGTCTGATTGGTCCAGTTATTCATCACTGTCTCTGATTGGGAGCTCTTTTGCATTGTTTCTCCTCTTAATTTACCATCAGCCTGTAGATTGGCTGCACTTGATTCCAGTACCCACCACTGGTCCATTCAGTTGGCTTGGTCATGTGGTACAGACTTGGTCACATATATCTGCTCCCTAGTGAGAAGTGTTCTCTGGGCAACAGGAGAAGGTATAACATGCATCATGACTGACCCACTCAAGAGAGACTAATCCAGGAAATTAAAATTTTATGAAATTATAGAATATTTTAATGAAAACACAATTTTATTCCTTTTGAGTTTATGGAGCAATTCACATAAAGCTAAAATCCTCAATAAGTCGTCTGAGTTGAAATTCATGGGGAACCATTTGAATAAATAAAACCATGATTAGCCTATTGTACTCAATTATTGAATTCAGTAAGTATTACTCAAAGATCTAAACTCACTTATATGTAATGGGTTACATAATTTGAAAGGCACTTATTATCTTACGTATTTTAAATAGCCCTCTGCTGATTTTATTTATTTATCCAAAAGAAAAGGTATCAATGAAAAAATTCACTATAAAATACCTTCCTGATGTAAATGGCTGGTTAGCTCAGTTAGAGCACAGAGCTAACAAAGTATCTGCCTGGGCAGGTATTGTCCTATATAATAAAAGGCTAATATACAAATTGTCCCCTCTACTGGGAGTTTGATCGGGCATTTGACCAGGGGGCAGGGCCAACCTCCTGTGTCCCCTCCTCCTGGCCAGCCTGCCCTGATCAACCCTGATCGAGGAGGGCTGGCCAGACCCCACCAGTGCATGAATTCGTACACTGGGCCTCTAGTTTAATATATCCTTCATCTTGATGCTTTTTTTTTCTCATTCAAAGAGCATCAAAGGTTTATGTCCCTCCACACTAAATCTTATAATTGCCCCATAAATCAAAGGGTCTCTACTTATCATTTCATATTTCAACCTATGGTGTAGTTAGGCTAACTTTCCCTCACTCTCTCTACCCATTATTCCTTCATTCTTCTTCTACATAAATGCTCCCTTTTCCTAGAATAATATATATTTATATTGGTCAGACTTGTGCCTTTTTATCCTACTTTTCATTCTCCCACACTCAGTTCTAAATCTACTTTTTCTCAGAAACTTCCTCTGGAGACATAAGGACACAGGGTTGTCACACAACAAGGCCAACTTAATTTTATGGCACAATGAGGTTCCCTTTTTTCTTTTCACACTCAGGTAGTAAACAAGATACTTCTGTAGCACCTTTCTCAGAATAAGCCTAATCATCTATTTTTAAAAACCCACAATGAGAAATAAACTAGAAAATCTATGTTGTTTCTTGGTAGAAAAGCTGCTGTATTTTATAGTGAGGAAGATACTTCTCCATTAACATTAAATGGGAGTGGTCATGGAGACCTTGACTTTAAGAAGTAATACTTGACATCTGAGTAAAGAAAGACTTTTCTTGGAATTGTTAAAAATGTCTTAATGGCTCAGGCCAGTTTGAAGCTACTGGTCTCTTGTGAGAAGTCGTGTTTGCTGCTCTTCAAAGATAGATTAGTTAGAATTAAGTTTGCATTTTAACATATAGCAGAACTGGCTTATTTAAAGAACTTCAAAGCGGCTACCTCAGGAGACACAGAGATGCGCCATTGCTTAAACTCTGATTAGAATGTCTTTCCTGAACTGCCTTCAAGAGTGTCTCAAGGAAATCAGTGAGATTGGATTACTATGGGGGTTAAACTGTCCGATTGAAGAAAATGAGTTGAATGATGAATTTCTAAATATTGATCTTACCAAAATACTCTCCCATGTTTTAAATCAAACAGAAAAAGTTAGCATAAACTCTCAAGCCTGGCCGGGTAGCTCAGTTGGTTGGAGCATGGTCCCAATACCCAGGGTTTCGGATTCAATTCCTGGTTGGGGCACATGCAAGAATCAATCAATGAATGCATAGATAAGTGGAACAACCAATCAACGTTTGTCTCTCTCATATTCTCTCCCTTGCTCTCTCTACAATCAATGAATACAAAGATTTAAAGTAAAATAAACTCTTGAAAAATCTCAAGCGCCTCATTGCCTAATCTTTTGCAGCCTTGGTCAACCCTCATAAACCCCTGAGAGGTCTGGGACAGCCACGCCAGCCTTGGAACCCCAGCCTGACTGGAAACAATGGCTCCTGTTGCAAAATAACACAGAGTTATAAAACGAACACACCAAAACAGCCTGTTTTACAAAATTTTGATGTGTTTATTATGGACTTTTTTTGCATTAAAATGTTGTATAAAATATTATTGGTCATGATTACTGAGGGTTTGGATACTCCCTTGAATTCTGTGCCCAAAGTAAGTGCCTCACTCTCCTGACCCCAACCCAGTTCTGCGGATCAGACTTGCCTCCTGTGGAAGGGTGTGATGGGGAAGGAGAGGGAGGGAGCTCTAGCTGCACAGTAGAGTCACCTGGGAAGTTTTAAAAACTCTTCATGGCCTGACCTCACCACAGACCAATTACATCAGAATTTCTGGGAGTGGAGCCCAGGCATGGTTATGTTTTACAATCTTTCCAAATGTTTCTGTTTTGCAGCCTGGGTTGCAAACCACTGCCATAAGCAGATATTTACAATTGGGTGGAAGGAATTAAAAAGAGAGAGACGTCAGCCAAAACCAGTTTGGCTCAGTGGATTGAGCGTCAGCCTGCAGACTGAAAGGTCCCACGTTCGATTCCAGTCAAGGCAAGTACCTTGGATGTGGGCACATCCCTAGTAGGAGGTGTGCAGGAGGCAGGTGATCAATGTTTCTCTCTCATTAATGTTTCTAACTCTCTATCTCTCTCCCTTCCTCTGTAAAAAAAGCAATAAAAAAATATTTTTTAAAGAAGAGAGAGAGAGAGAGAGAGAGAGAGAGAGAGAGAGAGAGAGAGAGAGACATGTCAGGATCCAGGCCTGAGTAACGAAGGGGATGAGGGTTTCACTTGTAGAAGAGGTAACCCAGGAGGCGAGCTCAGGAAGAGAAACAGGTGTGGGGTTGGGGAGGACAGCAGATGAGTACAGAGTTGAACCAGTGGAGTGTGAGTGGAAATGCACAGATGAAGAGAAGGCTGTGAAGTTCCAAAAGACAGAGATATTAAGGACCGAGCTTAGAAGGAGTTTAGAAGAGGAGGAGGAGGAAATTGTCAGGGGAGAGGTGACTGTACTGGGAGCATAAAGAGAGGCCCCGAGAATGCCTAGAGGTGGGGAAGGCTGCTCCCTCCCTAAAGGGATTCTCTCCTGATACTTCTGCTTCCGCATCCACTTTAACAGTGGGGCATCTCCACCAAGGTCCTGTCTGCAGAACCACACTCTGGCCTGAATGAGTAAACCAAGAGAGCGCACCGAGATCCTTCAAAGGTGGGAAGGCAGCTTCTGGGACTTGCCTGGAAGAAAGGTGAATCAAAAGAAGGAGAAATGGGGCCAACTACCCAATGCCTGTCCCCAAACCTGCCTGAGGAGCACCATCAGCTGAGGTACAAATAAACATTTTCATCCTGGGGCCCAGACCTACTAACCCAGAACCTGTAGGAGGGTTCTCGGGATTCCTCGTTTTTAAGTTTCTAGGTAACTCTTAAGACAGTGTGAGTTTGGGAGGAACTGCTCTGTTGACAAGAAATGGCTTCCACTGAAAACGGTCTGGCTCAGTGGATAGAGCGTCGGCCTGCAGACTGAAAGGTACCAGGTTCGATTCTGGTCAAGGGCCTGTACCTTAGTTGCAGGCACATCCCCAGTTGGGGGGCGTGCAGGAGGCAGCTGAACGATGTTTCTCTCTCATTGATGTTTCTAACTCTCCATCCCTCTTCCTTCCTCTCTGTAAAAAATCAATAAAATATATTTTTAAAAATAATACAAATAATTTTTTTAAAAGAAAAGAAATGGCTTCCTCTGTGCTCTTGTTTGTAGCAAACACTGTCCAGGCTTTTCCAATTTGGCCCCAGAAGGCAGGAAGGGGTTGGCTTTGTATGGCACAATCGATGGAAAGATTTTCTCAAGTCAGTCAGGTCCTTGGGGACATCCAGCTTCCAATTTGCATCTTCTTTTCTCCCTTGGTCTGGTGTAGTGTTCAGCCCACCCCCACCCCACAGCTGCTGTACCCAGTCACATCCAGGAGAACATGTGACCAGAAGCAGCTTGTTGCCTTGAAATTTAGGAAGATAAACCCTTACCCAGCCTCTTTGCTGGCACTCTCATCTCCTTCCAGCTTAGTGTGTCCGGTATGCAAGGTCCTTCTTCATCCATTTGGCTCAAGTCAGTTTGGGAAAGGAATGCACTTGGGGGAAAGGACTGCACTGGATCTTTGGGGGGATCTATCTGAAAGGCTTCTCTGCTGTTTGGCTCTGAGGCACGCCTCTCTCTTCCTTCACATTTTGAAGTTTGTTCTTGTGTAATTCTCCTAGGAAACAGTGCTTTCCCAAGCTTGACAGAGAAAAGCTCCGGGGAAATGAAAACTTGGAGTTGATGAAAGGCATGCAGTCCAAAGAGTAAAAAGAAGTTTCTTTCCTCCAAGCCTCGGCCTTGTGAGTAGCTTTTATCACTTTGGTTTTCCATGTTGTTTTATGAAAACGAAAAAGAAAACTGATGGTGGATCGGCTGAAGTTCATCAGAATTATTTCAGGATAAACTGGCACAGAAAACACAAGAGGGGAACCTGACAGTGGTGTTCTCGGAGTGAGATGCCATAATCTTAATTGTGGCAAACGGACACAAAACCAACAGATACATTTTTCGTCCCTGAAAGTGTATTCACTTATGAATACATGTTCCTACATGTGCACGCACTGTGCCAGCCCCCGCGAATACAGGAGGAGACAGACAATTTCTGGTCTTCCCGAAACATATTAGAATAATGGGAGAAAAACAAGTAAAAAACAACAAATAAACATAATTTCAAAGTAGAAGTACTCCGAAGGAAACAAACTGGCTGGCTGTGGGAGGCCTCACTACAAATGTTCTGCAGGACAAGAGCTGAAGGACAGTTGGGAAGAGTTGTGGGGGGGTGGGGGAAGGGGGATTACAGTGGGAGGCATTTTGAGCCGGGGGCCCTCAACGGAAGGACTTCTGGAAAAACATGTCTCTGACCAGAGCGGCTGGAACCATTAAAAACTCTAACTTGGAGGATCAGAACCAAGAAGGGCTGGCAGACCCAACCACAAGCACCACGTGCCTGAAATGAATTAAAGCAGCGGTTCTCAACCTGTGGGTCGCGACCCTTTTAGGGGTCGAATGACCTTTTCACAGGGGTAGCCTAAGACCATCGGAAAATGCAGATATTTACATCACGATGCATAACAGGAGCAAAATTTCATGGTTGGGGGTCACCACCACATGAGGAACTGTATGCAAGGGTCGCGGCCTTAGGAAGGTTGAGAACCACTGGATTAAAGGATGGTGAGGGGTGATTGCCTGGGCTCCAGGGCAGCCAGGCAGGGTCTGAGGGTCACCATACGTATGAAGCTTTTAAGACTGGAATGGATTTCTGGCTGAAGAGACACCTTGAGAAAAGCAGGGACCTGGGAAGCCATGGAAAGTGACAGAATGCCGTTGGGTTGTGACACACCCAAAGGGCACATGCAAAAGTGTGGAAATCCAGGCCTCAGGAATGGGTTGCTCACCCAAGTAAGGGACAGTTGGTGGCACGTGTTCCTCCTCAGCTATTCAGTCTTCGGATTTGCTACCTATTTGCAAGGAGCTGTGTTTTCTTTTGCTTGACAATGTATCTGTACATGGCCAGTGGTTAGGATTAAAGATAATGTCTCATCTCACTTACAGAAATGACCCTCTGTACCTTGCAATGACATCTGGTGTGTGTGTGTATGTGTGTGTGTGTACTCACACACCCACCAGCAGACACCTCACTATGTCTGCAACGATTACAGAGAGACACTTGAGACTCCCACTGTCTCTAAAAAAAGATATTTGAAGAGCATGAAAACTTCTGCATTTATCCTTTATGCAGGATTGATAAAGAATTATTTTTCTTCCTATTCTCTAAAAATGAAATCACACACACACACACACACGCACGCACACACCTCAGTGACCTGGCAAAAACATACAGGCACTGATTTGGTGTGTCTTTGCCACCAGGTATGTTAGGAAAACAAAGGAACAGAGGACCCAGCCAGTGCCTTTGAAGGGGCTTGGAATGGGCTAGAGTCCATGTCATCAAAAGAAGCCCATTCAGCTGAGACCGGTTTGGCTCAGTGGATGGAGTATTGGCCTGCAGACTGAGGGGTCCCGGGTTCGATTCCGGTCAGGGGCATGTATCTTGGTTGTGTGATTAATGTCTCTCTCATCATCGATGTTTCTCTCTATCCCTCTCTCTTCCTCTCTGTAAAATATCAATAAAATATATATATTAAAAAAAAAAGAAGCCCATTCTGTGCACAGCAGGGCCTGTGCCTTTGCGGGCTGCTTCTCCTCACATGGACCCCTCTCACATGATGTGGCTGGGACCTCCAGGAACTGACAGGAAGACATAGAAGCTCTCATTAGGAGGTTCTGTGATGAGGCCAGGCCCCTCGCCCAATGTCTCAGACAGGTCATGATACTCTGGGAATTATAACTTAATAGTCTCCTGGATTTCTGACTCTTAAGTCTTTACCTTCATCCTAACCTAACTTTCTCTTTATTATTTTGCCAGGTCTCTGATTTTACAACTCCTTCTCTTTCCCATCCCTTCACCCCGACTCCACTCATTGTCCCCCACTCAACCTTGGTCCTCTCCTCTCTGTCCCTCTCATCTAGTTAAGCCCAGTCGGATGCTCCCTCTGACCCTCACCCTAGTTCCCAATGTTCATAGAATTCATGGGCTTGAGACTCAGATGACTAAACTCGTGCTATGCAAGGGCAACCCACAGACCATTTTTATTTTGCTGAGCAATACAAATAATAGGATTGTTTCTGATGCATTTAATCATCCTCAAAGAACAATATGGGCTAGTATTTTTGCACTTAAAAATGGTAGCTTTTATGTAGAGGACTAAAAGGGGCAATATTTCAGGCTTTGACTGCATGTATCTGAGGTCCCTGGTGTTTATAAAGTTCAAGTATCTTTGCAAAGGATTCTACATTGTCACCATGTCAATAAAAAGTGATATTAAATATAGCATACACAGCAAGCCCTCCATATTCACAGGTTCCACATCTATAGATTCAACCAACCCAGATTTAAAATATCTGGGGAGGCTGTGCCCTCAGTGGTCCCCAAATCTGCCTCTTGCTTCAACAGTGTTTGGATGGGATAGACCAGGGATGATGCCCCTTCTCCCAGCCTCCAATCAACCTCTAACCTCTTCTCCAGGCACCACCTTTGGAACCACCTCGGCCTCCACAACCAGCCAATACCAAGGCCAGCCAACACCGTTTGTTGTGTTTCTCTTTACCTTACCTCCTTATCGCCAAATAACCATGAGCTCCCAAATTCACCAGAAGTACTCCACATCGCCAACCACCTCATCAGCTTGCATCTGCAGGCCTCTCACACCTACCTCTCTCCAGGCTTCTATTTTGACCGCGATAATGTGGCTCTGGAGTGCATGGGCTTCTTCTTACCAGAGTTGGTGGAGAAGAAGCACGAGGGCACTGAGCGTCTCTTAAAGATGCAACAGCAGCCGCATTCTCTTTCTGGACACGCTGAAGCCTCCCCAAGACGAGAGGTAAAACTCAGGACTCCCAGGAAGCCACCATGGTCATGGAGAAGAGCTTAAAACAGGTCCTTTTGGAGCTGCAGGCTCTGGGTTCTACCGGCACAGACACTCATCTCTGTGACTTCTCGCAGATCCACTTCCCGGGTGAGGAGGTGAAACTCATCAAGAAGATGGGCTACATCTGACTCACCTCCGCAGGCTGCCGGCCCCCAGGCTGGCTGGGCTTCCCTCAAGCAGGACCAGGAGCCCTGGGAGCCCAGAGGCCTTTGAGGAACTCCTCTGCCTCCCCGTGGTGTCCAGCTTTTCCCCGAGCCTCTCTCTGAAACCACTAGGCATCCTTTTAACCGTCTTAAAGCCCTCTCTCATGCAGTGAACCAAATGAAGCAATAAAGCTTTTTTGCAGAAAAATTAATTAATTAAAAATATTGTGTGGGTGGGGGGAGGAATGTTACCTCTTGCTGACATGTGTTATGTAGTTAGACCTGCAATGGTTGCTTCTGTAATGAACATATACAGACTTTTCTTCCTTGTCATTATTTCCTAAGCACTATAACATCTATTTACATAGTATTTATATTGCATTAAGTAGTATAAGTAATCAGGAGATTATTTAAAGTATACCGAAGGATATGTGTTAGTTATATGCAAATACTACCATATATACATATATATATATATATGCGCAACTGTCTGACCACCTGGCTGGCTGGCCCATACTATGATGTGCAATGACCACCAGGGGGCAGATGCTCAATGCACATGCATGGAAACATGGAACAGACTGATGAATCTCAGAGGGAAGAGGGGAGAGGGAAGGGCAGGAAGAGATTAATCAAAGATCTTATATGCATACTAGAGGCCTGATGCATGAATTCATTTACCGGTGGGATTCCCTCAGCCTGGCCTGCAGGAATCAGACCGAAACCAGCTCTTCGACATTCCCCGAGGGGTCCCAGTTTGCGTGAGGGACAAATCTGTGCACAAATCTGTGCACAGGGCCTCAGGTTTGTATAAGGGACTTGAACATCCAGAGTTTGGTATCAACAGGGTGGGGGATGTGATCCTAGAACCCATATCTGGTAGATACCAAGGGATAACTATACTCTATTCACATAGCATCTTCCATAAAGCAAAGCTATGAAGAACTGTTCTGGCCGAGACTGATTTGGCTCAGTGGATAGAGCGTCGGCCTGCAGACTGAAAGGTCCCGGGATTCGATTCCAGTTGGGGGCATGTACCTTGGTTGTGGGCACATCTCCAGTGTGGGGCATGCAGGAGGCAGCTGATCGATGTTTCTAACTCTATCTCTCTCCCTTCTCTGTAAAAAAAATCAATAAAATATATTTTTTTTAAAAAAAGAACTGTTCTGTAAAATGCAATCACCACAATACAACATACAGATGGTGTATTATAGAATTGTACATCTGAAACCTATATAATGTTATTAACCAATGTCACCCCAATAAATTCAATAAAAAAATTTTTAATACAACTGCCTGCCAGGAAATGGCTTATAACATCCAGTAACAAATAACACAAAAGGTAAGGGTGCATCCAAACAATGGAATGCATTTTCATTTCACCTGAGGGCTAAGGAAATGTTTGGATTGCAGGTGTGGGAGAAGAATATTGTACAATAAAACTGGTAATCTCTCCATGGTTCTTAAGATTCAAATACCAGGCATGACAATTTGGCAAGTAAAAGTCCAAAACTTGGAGAATTCCAAGAATCCTTAGGCTTATAGAGCCCAGCCTTTCTCCTAACACAAACTTCCCCACGTCATCCTCAACAGAGCATCACTGAGATTGAACACCTCCAGCAGCAGGTCACTGACCGCTTTGCAGGAAGTTCTTCTGGGATCTGCCTCCCTAAACTCCTAACACTGAGCCACCTGTTATGCTGTCATTGTTCAAGACAGCTGGGAGGCAGCATGGGGTTATGCATAAGAGATCCAAAGACAGCCCTACCACCTGGTAGCTGTGTCACGTTGGAGCTTCCATTCCTGCAGGTGTTAAGTAAAAGGGGATGATAATCATAATCTACACGAATAAAAGAGAAAGATGCAACTTGACCATACCTTCGTGACACCCTCCAGCCAATCAGGAGTGAGTATGCAAATCAACCCAACAAAGCAATTAATTTGCATACACAGGTGCCCAGCAGCTGGGTGTGGGACACTTGCATCATCACCATGGTAACAACACAGGCTTTTCGAATCACCCTGGCCACTCCAGGCCTCTGAGCAGTAGGGGAAGGCAGAAAGGCAGCTCGGGGATAGAGGAAAGGCTGTGCTGTCAGCCAGGATAAGGAAGGCCCATTCTGCATGAATCTTCATGCATCAGGCGTCTAGTAACTCATAAAACCTTATAAGTATTAAATAATATTATACAAGTAAAGCCCTTACAATGAAGCCTGGCAGAGAGTAAGCACACATTAAATGTTAGCTCTGACCATAACGCACCCTGCAAAGCCTTCTCCTCTCCAGATGAAATACCTCCATTTTCATCCACCGTTCTGTTTATCATGTGGTTCTTTTAAAAAGCTCCTCTGTGAGAAGCTCCTTCAATACCATGAAACCCACGGAAATGGATTTCATATTCTGATGTGGTGTAACATGCCTCCTGCTCCGTGGGAACAGTGCCAGCCTTGACCTACACTACATGCCGGTGTCAGTACTGCCTGTGATTGCCTTGGCTCTGCCTGCTGAGCCACATCACGGGTCCCTATCAATCTTACAGCCCATTCTGTGCACAGCAAGGTCTGTGCCTTGGGAGGCTGCTTCTCCTCATGACTATCAAACCAAGTATTTATGTGGTTTATTGGGGGTCGGGGGGAGATGAATACATTTATAACTATTAAATTAAATTTGGGACCTTTATTCTAATCTATTCCAATACATTATTATTCAGTCTTTACTAAAGCTGTGTCATGGGTTTTATCAGAAGGGTGTGGGGGTTTTTGTTGGTTTGTTTTATTTGTTGGTTTGTTTGTTTAGTTGATGAATCCTAAAATGAAGGGAGGCCTGAACTAGAAGTAGGTGGGACCAGACAGTATTGCACATGTGTTAACCAAATTTCATTAAAGTTTCCTCTTTAATTGCATTAAAGTTTTCTCTTGAAGATCGTGGTTAAATCTGATGCGTGAGACACACAGCTCAGGTCATTATACACAAGGTACTTGCAAAGTGTTTCCAGAGACTGCCTCTGAAATCTGCCACCAGAAACTGCACAGGGATTGTGAGAGATTGCCCTTGAGGGGGCGCTGTAGCTCCACGCCCAGGAAAGGAAGAGGTGCTAGGTATGGGTTTTTTACTCTATGTGGGACTTAGAGACATGGAAGGAGCATCATGCTGGCTGGGGAAAATGAACAATTTTTTGCCTTGAAATCCATCTTTTGACAGCCCACTCCCTCAAGAGGCATATGCTCATTTGGCTTGGGGGTTGCAGGCCAGTGATGGGTGGTTTTAGCAGAAAATGTCAATCACCCTCCAGTCCGTCTCCCCACAGCTTACATGCAGAGGGGAAGGGAGATCATTGGAAGAGAAACAGGAGAACAAAAGGCCATTGGGAAGACAAAGGAAAACGAGAGGAATTTAAAATACGGGTGACCATGGTCACTTTATCTGGTTCTTTGCTCAAACCCTGTTTTGGAAAAAAAAAAAGTGTGTCTAACACTGACCTCCCAAGTGTCGACAATATTCAGAGCACAAGACCAGAAATCTGGTCCCAATCCTATCTGATAAAAGGGCAATATGCAAATTAACCATCACTCTGTCACAAAGATGGCAGCACCCATAGCCACAAGATGGTGGTGCCCAGTCCTCTCAGCCCTACCAGAGTCCTCCAGTCCTGGGATAGGAGGGCATCACTGAGAGCATGCAGTGTGAATGGCCTGGTGGAAGGCTTTCTTCGTTGCTGTGGTGATAAGGCAAGCGTTCTGCGCCTAGCCGTGGATGGGACTCTAGGCAAGGGAGAGCCTCTAGGCAGTGAGCATGGAGTGGCCAGGCCCCATCGAGAGCTACTGGTTCGTGGATGCATGTGCAGGGCTACTAGTTGTATTATGTCCATCAGTCCTGAGTTCCCTCCTCTGAAAAGTGAGGGCTGTGAGGCACCCATTAAAGAAGCTGTGACCTGCATATAAGCATAGCCAATGAACATAGACACTGGGGGGTTGAGGTATGCCTGGGAGGGAGGGGGGGCAATGGGGAGATATGTATAAAAATTTAATAAAAAAATAAAAAGAAGCTGTGACCTTCTCAAACACTAACAAGTGTCAAGAAAACTGTAATAACCCAGAGGTTGCAGCAATCAGGGTGAGTGAGACACCAATGTACTGCTCCCCACACCCATCTGCACACCTGAAGCCAGGGAGGGCAAAGCATCGTCTGCCCTGGATGGAGGAGTTCCAGAGAAGCCTACAGTTTGGACCAGATAATTCCCCAAAGCAGCAGTCCACAAGCTAATAAAGGCTGTCTTGCCAGATCCCAGATCTCTGCAGTCAACACTGAAGAAAGGTTTTTCTGAACCCGCCACTTCCAATTCCGAAATAACCCCCATTCAGATTAGGGCTGGGCTGGGGGCAAACCTTCCCACCCTGGTAGCAACGGAAGGACATGGGCAAGGAAGGAAACGACCAGCTGTGTGCAGCTCAGTTCTCAGCAGTAAGGACAAGTCTGGAAATGAAGGAAGGAAACCCAGAATGCACCGGGAGGGGGGAAGAATGGGTGTTATTGTTGCATTTCCAGGGCCAGGCTGTACCTTTTAGTTTGGCACACTTTTCCTGACAAAAAGCCAATGTTCTCACCACAAACATGCTGGGCGACATTAGTAACAACAGCACATGAGACCATTGTCTGTAAAGATGCCAGATTGCATGCAAATGGGCTGGAAATACTTGGGAGAATTTCACAAAAATCAGACACAGGGCAATTAAACTCTGGCAGAGATGAGATCGGAGCAAATTCTCTAAAGACGGTGGGAGGAAGGACGCAAACAGCTCATACACAAAATTTGCCTCAAGCCCACTGCAAATCTGCTGCTCTGCCTCGTGCCCTTCATGGGAAAGCAGTTTTTAGATGTTTGTTTTTGAGGGGCTCAGCGCCCTTGAGGGCCGATGCCTGAGGTTCCACTGCCACCAAGTGGGGCCACGCGGTATTGCAGCGATGGACGTTCTCTCCGCCTAAAGCGAGAGGCAAGAGGTGACAGGCGGTCTATTTCTCATCTGACAATGAATGATGAGAGGGAGGTTGTGAACATCAGTTTATTAGCATTCATTTAGTTCAAAGGAGGTGTCATTTTGGTTCCCAGCCATCAATCAAACCGGCTTCGCTCAAGGACCTGGCTGGGCTAAATTTGCACCTTCTATTTCGGCCCAGGTGGAGCTGGGCTGGGAAACCCTCTCCTCCAGTATCATCACAGTGATTGCCAGAGGCCAAAACCTCCAGCCCCCAAGATGTTCCTCTTTTAACAATGGAGTTGAATTATTCAGTAGGCATAAGACCTGAAGATGGGTGAACAGCCTCGGGGGGTTGGGGAAAGGGGGTGATAAGTGTGGTTAAAAGGGGAGGGAGCCTTCCCCTACTGCCTTTTAAGAACAACAACAAAAAAAAAAAACCACGAAATGGTGGCCCACTAGTCCAAATGCCAGAGGCTACTTTATTTCTTAGAAAAGAAACCAATTTCCACCCTGGATGGGTGGCTTGGTTGGTTGGAGCGTCATCCAGTACCCCAAAAGGTTGCAGGTTCGACTCCCAGTCAGGGCACATACCTAGGTTGCAGGTTCCATCCGATTGGGACACAGATGGGAGGCAACCAATCAATGTTTCTCCTCTCCTGTCTTCTGTCTGTCACTCTCTCTTTCTCTCAAATCAATAAAAACATATCCTTGGGTAGGGGTATTTTTAAAGAGAATAGAAAAGGAACCAATGTCCAGGGATGGGTCCCCTTCCAGGTCTTTCCCCATTTTGGAAGAGGTTGACTTGAGTCCTGTGGATACAAAGGCCTGGAGACTCTTTTCTAACAAGAAAGCAGATCCAGATGTTCTGTGGCTCTACCTTTTCTTCAGCACCCTGCTCGTGGCTGATAGGCCAGAGACCGAAGGGAAGACAAGAAGAAGGGAAATGGGTACTTCCTGGGCACAACAATGAATGTGAAACTTGCTCTATCCTTGCTGGATTTTGCCCTCTGGGGAAAGACTAGAATAGCCTAGAAGGAGGTAAATCATTATTGGTAATTCCTCTTTTCAATGCAAAACTTGGCTAATGTTGGAGAAAGCCATTGAGAAACCCTCAACCAAGTATTTGTGGAATGTAAATAGCCCTACTTCAGGGTGCCATCCATTCACCCACCTCACCTCACCCCTTTCCGCGCTATGTTTTCCTTTTGATGAAAAGCAGAGCATCAGGCTCTTGGGCGGTAACTCCCTAACTCAGCTACACATTTTAAAATACCATTTGGTTTCTGTGTATGGGATTTTTTTTTTTTCCCCCTTCACCAAAGAGCAATTTCCTATTGCCCTGCCCCACGGCGCTGTTTCGGGGATTAAGTAAATAATACTTGTTAGGTACCATGACTTTTCCGCGAGATACTGTGAACCAATTCCGTCAAAATAAAGGATACGGATTTTATTTCCTCCTACAATTAAACCTCGGGTGAATCGCCAAACTGGCTTAAAGGTCTCCTTCCTGTCTTACCTGGGCTGCCAAACCCCATTCCACTGTTGCCACTCCTCGGCCTTCCTGGAGCAAAACCTCAGGGTCCATGATCCCTCTCGGCTTCCCCCCTCACCCTGGCCACTCACCTCAAAAGTTGGAGAAACACGCTTGTCTTAGACACAGATGAACAAGAGAAGGAGAGACACACACAGAGAAGGGTCAAGCCCACACCCAGTGGAACAGAACCTTGAACTTCCGCTGCAACATGACTAATGTCCACCACTCCTACTGCTGGGGCCACAGCGAAAGAGTTGCCACCACATCTTTATTGCGTCTCCAGGTTAGGAACGGTGAATAACTTACAATACAAGGCACCCTCCCCTCCGCAGACCATGCCTGCTGACAGAACACAGGAGGTGAGCACAGTGCAAACCTAGTTACAGAGGCTAGGATTCGGACCAGCGCCAGGAACACATAGAAAGAACAGTGCCCAAATGCTCCTGGCAAAGAGAGATCGGGCTTGCCCACACTGGTGAGGTCCGGAAGGAAAACTCCCGGTAAAACACGTAGCGGAGAATAGTTGGGGGATTGACAGCAACTTCGGGAGTGACCCAAAGAGAGGGCGGGGGACTGTGACTCGGTGCCGGGGACCCACAGAAGCCCTGTGTTAGCACCATAGAGAGGAGGAAATTTAGGGTGACCTTTGGCCTCTCCTACCCAGGCAAGAAGGGAGGGCGCCAGCAAGTTGGCTTCCAGTGTAGATTTAGGCAGGGAGGGGCAGAGAGACAGCCCTGGGCTATTTTTGCTCAGGTTTGCAGTTCTGCTCGGGGCTGAGCAATCCTTACAAAACCAGCTCGGAGTGTTGGCTTCTGAAGTTGAGTGAGCCAGTTCGCAGTGAGATGGCCGGAGCTTGAGTCACATGTAAAGTGACAGAACAGTTAAGAGAGAAACCCTGAGTTGCCTGAGACTCCCACCTACAAGAAGCATCCTAAATATGGAACAAAGGAAAAACTACGGTGCTGCTAAGAACTGGAGTGTCCCAGCCCCCAGCAGCTCGGAACAGAAGAATCGTGGTTGAGGCTGGCAGAGAGACCGGTCTTCCCATAACGCTGCGTATGGTTTCCTTAGAAGACTCGGGACTTAACCCACATTCCTTCAGTCCTGCCGGCTTGTCGTGTTCATCCCGCTCTTCAGCTAACTGCCGTTTTTCCTTCCTTCATAGTCATTGTAAGGGCTGACCCGAGTCTGGGCCCGAGGGATGGAGAAATCCTTTTGGGAGGTCCGATTCTGAAAGGGAAGCACCACATTGTTAAGCCCTCTCCCATCCCCGGATATTTCTTTTTTTTTAAATATATTTTATTGATTTTTTATAGAGAGGAAGGGAGAGAGATAGAAAGTCAGAAACATTGATGAGAGAGAGAGAGACATCGATCAGCTGCCACCTCCTGCACACCCCACTGTGGAGATGTGCCTGCATGCAAGGTACATGCCCCCGACCGGAATCGAACCTGGGACCTTTCAGTCCACAAGCCGACGCTCTATCCACTGAGCCAAACTGGCAAGTGGATATTTACATTGATCTCTGGACCTAATCAGGGGAGGGGAATGGGTTTGGGAGAGGAGTGAGAAGCTTCCAAGGCCCAGTTCTTAGCTGCTGCTTACAGATATTTCAACAGCACTTCAATCTGGGCAGGAATCTCATTTTCTTCCCTTTTTCCTAAATCCTCCCCCGAAAGTCCTCCCTGTGCCCTGCCCTCCAGTAGTCTGCCCTATGCCTAGAAGGTGGGTGAGAGCAAAGTAGACATGTCATCCTTTTAAGGTGGCCATTTAGGAGCCAACAGAATGGTAACACCTTCTATTCCCAAGAGACACGTTCCTGGTGATGAAAAAGGAGAAAGAGGCCAAAACCGGTTTGGCTCAGTGGATAGAGCATCGGCCTGCGAACTGGAAGGTCACAGGTTCGATTCCAGTCAAGGGCATGTACCTTGGTTGCAGGCACATCCCCAGTAGGGGAGTACAGGAAGCAGCTGACCGATGTTTCTAACTCTCTATCCCTCTCCCTTCCTCTCTGTAAAAAAATCAATAAAATATATTTTTTTAAAAAGAAAGAGGAGAAAGCGATCACTTGCCTGCAGCTGGAAATGGGTGGTATAAGGGACGTAGGTGGTGTCACCGAGCTCTTCAAGACCTGAAACAGAGGGAGAGGAGAAATTAAAGCATTAGGGTCCCCTTCCTCGGGCATCCACTCACGCTCACCCCAGCTGAGTCATCTACCAAAGCATAATAGATAAAGGTCTTTATCCATTCAATTTTCTCTCTGGTAGGCTTCTGAGTGCTCAGAATAGCCTCACCCCACCCTCCCTACAGGGCTTCGCACCTCAGGCTTCAGGAGCAGAGCAATTGTAAGCAGCAGCTAAGAACTGGGCCTTGGAGGCCTCTCACTCCTCTCCCAAACCCATTCCCCTCCCCTGATTAGGTCCAGAGATCAATGTAAACCCTGGAGAGCAACACCCAGCTCCTGATGGGATATCCGTTGAGCCTCCTTAGGTTACAAGAACAACAACGGAACACCTGGCTACTCACACCGCCAGGCAAGAGCAAAATCGGTTCATTCTTTCATGTCAAGATAGGATCTCTTCCCTCCCATGGGCCCAGATACATACAATAAAATGTAGCTCTTCAGGTTAAATTGGAATCCTTAGTGACTCTATGGAGATTTCCGAGGGCTTATGATAAAAGGGCTTTCTAACCTCTCTGTGCCCTGTGGTCACTGCCAGAAGTCATGGCGTGGCTTTACGCGCCCAAATACATATATGAAGGTCTCACAATTTCCAGAGGGAGTGCCGAGTTATCTTTTATAAAGAAAACGACCTCACCTATTTGTCTCTAAGAATGTTTCGAGTCATTCCTTTTCCATTCCTTTGCTTCATCTTATTTTTATTCAGAGAAACCTACATGGACTGTGTAGAAAGTGCTGGATTACAGCTCCAGAGGCAGCTTCTAGATCCACTTGTTAACTAGCTGGATGCTTTTAATCATGAGCCTAGCCTGGGGCACCTTATCTATTCTATCAGGGGCATGAACTGGATAAACCTGCATGTTCCTTATACAGTGGTACCTTTAGATATGAGTGCCCTGACATACGAGATTTTTGAGATACGAGCGAGCGATTTTTGCTTTGAAATACGAGCAACATTTGAGATAGGAGTAATTGCGCGGATTGGACGGCTGCACACGACCCACCAGTTTACTGCAACTCGAGCGTTTCATAGTTTCCCACGCCTCAGGGTTACGGAACGAATTAAACTCGGATCTCGAGGTACCACCGTAATTATAACACCCTATGATTCTCCCCCATCTCTCTACAAAGGACTCTTCACCCAGCCCGGCCCTATACCTTGAGTGATTTCCTCTTGAGTGTAGGCTCTGTTCTCCACGCCGTAGCTCTGCTTCATGAATTGAGGTTTACAAAAAGCATCCTCAACGGGGTAGTCCAGGGGGTTCTGTTGCTTTGTGAGCAGCTGAAACTCAGGTGCCACATACGCCAACAGGAAGATCCAGCCATTGGCCACCAAGGCCGCACTGAGGATGGTATCATCCCACTGGGTGTCAGGGACGGGGGTGATCAAGAGCAAGGTGATCCATGCCACCCAGATGGCCATGGAGAGGAGCGCGGTGAGATAGATGTGGGCTCCGTGCCTCTTCCAGCCCGTGAAGGGGCCACAGAAGGTGAAGCAGGATGTGAGGAAGGTCAGGGCCATCAAGAAGAGGATGAAGATGAGCAGCATGACGAAGTCTTCGTTGCGCCGAGGAGGGGGAAGCGCGGCGAAGATGCCCGTGTCGGTCCTGTTCATGGTGAGGACGACATACTCAATAGCGATGATGTCCTGCACCAGGCTGACGCCCACCGCCAGGCCCAGCATCACCAGCAGGGAGAGGGGCTTCCAGCCGCGGACCAGCTTCGTCAGGTTGAAAGCATGAGCCAGGAGGCAGGAGAAGCAGAGGGAGAAGAGGACGCCGAACAGGAAGAAGCGTGTGGGCCCCGTGGAGCCGTCCAGCTTGATGATGAAGGCGAAGGTCAGGCCGAAGACCCCCAGCACGCCCACAAGGAAGAGGAACTGGACAGGGAGCACCTTGCGCCGGTTGGAGTCCTGCACCTTGCAGATGAGGGCCAGGAGAGCGAACATGAAGGCCACGGAGGTCACAGCCCCCACGGCAGCCACGGTTTCCAGGACGATGCCCCAAGCTTCAGACGTATCGCACAGTCTGTAGTACTTGGGATCCAGGTCACTGCGGCAGTCACGGGGGGTTGAAGTCATTTTGATCCTGTGTGACAGCAAGTGAGAGGCAGAGGGTGAGTGTCCTAACAAACTCAGGCACAGAGGACCAGGAGAGATTCAGAAAAAAATGGTGTGTGCTTGGCTAAGGTTTTGCCTGTGACCTTACCATATTAAATAAAGCTATTACCTTTTCTCTATCTTCGCAGCAAATCCTAAAGGCTGATGAAGGAAAAGAACGAATTCCCATATGTCCTTCCCCATAATTATTCCCCTATAATATTAATATTTACCCTGACGCTAGAGGACCCAGTGCTCTGTTGAGGGGTTTCAGAGTCCCAGTTCAAAAAGTATGTCACAAATGACTTCCAGGATTCCTGATATTTTTGTCTAGTAGTTTTCTTAGGAATCAATGAACATGGAATACCTGTCTCAGACATTATTTGCGAGCATCCCATTCTGCCATGGATAAAAGCAGTTATCTAAATTGTAGATTTATCTAGATTTCAGAAGCCGCTGGATTCTCTTCTTAAACTCTGCTATCACATAGGAGGTGTTTTTCCTTCCTTAGCATCTGTAAGAATGGCTCTACTAATTCCAAAAAGTAATGGAGTCTTTCCTGTCATAATGAACTCTTAATTATATATGCAGTATAACACACACCTTCATTTATGAATGAATATTGTGTGTACATTAGAATATTATACTAATGGTATATCAGCATAAGTTAACTGTAAATAACAAATAATTCCTAGTTTAAATCTATCTTCCTAACTTCTTGTGAAACTGGCCCTCCAAGTCTAACTTTGTATTACTTCATTATTCATTCAACTAATTTTTTAAAATATATTTTTATTGATTTCAGAGAGAGAGGAAGGGAGCGGGAGAAAAGAGAAGCATCAATGATGAGAGAGAATCATTGACAGGCTGCCACCCGCATGCCCCACACTGGGGATCGAGCCCACAATCCAGGCACATGCCCTGACGGGAAATCGAACCGTGACTTCCTGGTTCTGAGCCATGCCGGCCAGGTTCAGCCAATATTTATCGAATGCCACTCTGTGCCAATCACTATTCCAGATACTTAGTGGGAAAGGGGGAAACAGACATGTTCTCTGCCATAGCAGAAAAGACAGACAGACATCATTTGCCACTACTGCCCCTGGCATCTCTCGGCCTTCTCTTACATGCGTCTGTGGTCTGCACTCTACCCCACGGGAATTACAGGCCTCCCGCATGCAGAGCACACGCAAAGCATGGACTAGGTTCCACCTCTCCAGGGGAGAGAATAAGAAACAGGGGAAAGAAAGGCAGATGCACTTCAGATACAGGCAAGCCCTGGAATGCCAGTACCCACCGCCTGATATGCTCTGCCTCCAAATGTCCACTCTGGGCGCCATGGGAAAGGGAGGTGTGGAGGGTGCCATGGTTACGGAAGAGGAAGAACCCTGTCCAGTTCAAGGAGAGCACAAACAAGGGAAGGGACCCAGGCAGGCCCTGTGCATTTCATCTTCGCTCACTTCACCTCTCGGCTTCACTCCCTCTCAGATTAATCACCAGGGTGGTGTCTGGCTGCAAAGGTACTTCTCTCACCATCCCTGCCCTTCCCACACTGTTCCTTCCCCACCCCTCAAAGTGGTGCTGTTTGTTGGCAAGTAGTTGTTATCATACTACCTGATAATTAATTATGAAGGTCTTTGAGCCCAACGACTCCAAATCTTGACAGAGACTGATTGAGGTTCTGCATAGAGGATAGTCTGGGGCTGGACAGGATGGTAAGGCAGAGACCTACCTCCTGACCCCACTGGACCTTGAGGCACCCTCGCTCCGGGACAGCAGTGCAGGAGGGGGTGGTGTTTCAGAGCCTCATGACACCCACAGACCAGGGTCCAGTGGGTGTAGAGTGTGAGAAAACCAATTTTCTCAATTTCACCTCCCCCTTCCTCCCCAACCATGCCAGGGAGATGAGAAACAGTCCCTGGACTGCCTTTAAAACAGTGGTGTGTTTTTTAATATTTGATTTTTTATTATAGACATTGTCAGCATATTAAAAAATAAATAGTAGAGTGGAGGCCCATAGACTCATCACATAGTTTCAAAAAGTATTCATGTATCGTCAATGTTGCTTCAATAATCTACATCCCCACGCTACTCAATAGATTACTTTTAAGCAAATCCAAGACATCAGATCATTTTATCAATAATTACATGCATACATATATAGGACAAAAACTCCTTTTTAACTTAGCCACACTTAA
Source organism: Lasiurus borealis (assembly GCA_004026805.1). Lineage (NCBI taxonomy): Eukaryota > Metazoa > Chordata > Mammalia > Chiroptera > Vespertilionidae > Lasiurus > Lasiurus borealis. The sequence goes on along the minus strand of PVJN01016104.1, from coordinate 14,041 downwards.
AAATTAACAATAATCTTTTAAAAATATATTTTTATTGATTTCAAAGGAGAAGGAGAGATAGTAATATCAATAATGAGAGAAAATCATAGATTGGCTGCCTCCTGCATGCCCCCTACTGGAGATCAGGCCAAAATCCGGGCATGTGCCCTTGACCAAAATCGAACCCAGGACCTTTCAGTTCACAGGCCGATACTCTATCCACTGAGCCACACCAGCTAGGGCAATAGTAACCTTTTAATATCAAATATCCACTTAGGGTTTCTACTAGTATTTCCCAATTCTCTCAGAAATATTTTTTAAAAAGCTTTTAGTAAATATTTTTTTATCTGAGTGGCTAATTTTTTAAAATATATTTTTATTAATTTTAGAGAGAGGAAGGAAGAGGGATAGAGAGATAGAAATATCAAAGCAGAAACATGGATTGGCTCCCTCCTCCCTAGTGGGGATCAAGCCCACAACCTGGCCATGTGCCCTGACCGGGAATTGAACCGTGACCTCTTGGTTCATGGCCTGACGCTCAACAACTGAGGCACACCAGCTGGGCATGAGTGACTAATTTTCTGAACTAATATCCTTCTTAATCGACCTCTATTAGCCCTCCCCACCCCTTCCTCAGCATGACAGAGATTACACAACAGGTCTAAAATGTTCTCAGTTTCCATTTAGTCAGAGGGAGAGAAACCTCACCAGCCTCATTACCAAGCAGCCTGTACTGAGAAGGTACCCTGTTGCCTAGGGAAAGGCCAGAGGAGGGACAGAGCTGGGAGAAGGTGGCTGGGAGAGGGCAGGTTCTGGGGAACTGGAAGGGACTTGTGGAAAGCAGGGCGTGAGAAGAAATAGGGAAGCAATGAGCATTTGAGAATATAAGTGGCCAGGAGCTCAAGCAATAACAGCCTTGGAGAATAACGTCAGAGCTGGAGCAAGAAAGAGAAAATGTAAGACGTCTAGCAGTGATGTGGACATTGTTCGTAACCAAAGGGAAGGGCAGAGAGACCCAGAATGGACTCGCTCCAACAAAGACCAAATGGGGGTGGAGAGAAACCATTTACTCTTGGACTGCTTTGAAGGGGAGGGAGGGTCTCATGATTCATTCACACCCGGTTTTATGCACTTGACTCACTGAACCCTCACAACCACCTTAGGATACAGCTCACGTCATGATTAGCCCTGTCCCGCGAGTGCAGTAACCGGGGCCCGAGTTAGCTGGCTCGCCCAAGTCACACAGCCAGAAAGTGGAAGGTCCAGGACTCAAACCCGAATTCCAACTCCAACATTGCACATCTTTTTTTTTTTAATATATTTTATTGATTTTTCACAGAGAGGAAGGGAGAGGGATAGAGAGTTAGAAACAGATGAGAGAGAGACATCGATCAGCCACCTCCTGCACGCACCCTATTGGGGATGTGCCTGAAACCAGTGTACATGCCCGTGACTGGAATCGAATCTGGGACCTTTCAGTTCACAGGCCGACGCTCTATCCACTGAGCCAAACCCGTTTCGGCAACATTGCACATCTTAACACAACACTGTAGAGCCATCTGTCTGGTAAGAACTTAAAAGCTAGTAGGGACCCTCCAGTTAGAAATGGGGTGACGACATCAGTACTGGGTGCTGCTTTAGGCTTTGGGCATAGATTAAACCGCTGAGAGCTCAGTCTACTCCCCCAGCAGTTCGGAGTTATTCACACCCTCCAATTCCTACACAGGAGAGAAAGGACTATGTGCACACTGGCTGTGCGTGCTCTACTGAAGAAGGCAGGGCAGGAAGGGAGATTCTGTAAGAAAGAGGAGAAGGCGGGGCAGAAGCATCCCAGGGTCTCCCTGTGGTAGGAGGCTAGACAGACATGAGCAGAGCAAGGACAGTGGGCCAGGTACAGAAGGTCACCTGGGAGGGAAGTGCTGGGTATCTAGCAAAGGACAAATGTAAGGTGGGACCTCACCCCCAGGTTGACTTTTCTCCCCTAGCATATCGGCAGGTGATGAGGTATGGACCCCCTCACCTTTCCTCCCTAGAGATAACATGTAGGCCTCAATTGTATTGTAGCTCCAGGTCCAGAAAAGCAGCAAAACCAGACCAGTGACCCCATGCCTGACCTCAGGCCCAGCTGCATTGGATAACGATCCTCTACTCTGGCGCTGACCAAGCAATCCTTAGAGACCGAAACCCTGAAAGGACACAGGTGGCAAGTTGTTGAGTACTCTATTGAGATTTTACCCCTGGGACATACCCCAAAATCTCCGCCCTTAAACCCTTAGGGTGCAGGACCCAGAGGGCTCTCCCTCAGGGAGCATGTCTGAGCCTTTCCCTTTCTCTCCATCTTCTCTCCCCACCCCAGCCCCAGGCGCATTACCAGTGGCTTCCTTACTCCCAAGTTCCGAGGGCCATCCTTTTGCCTCTAGAACTTGTTCCCTGAGTCCATTTCTTCCAGGAATTACTTTTTCTGCCTCTGTGATTTTATAAATAAATGTCTACTATGGTTTAAGTCTTGGCTCTGGATTCTTTCCTAGCCAGAACCCAAGTACTGAGGTTGCTGAACCCAGGTCCAATCTGATCCCATGGATCAGACACCTGATGCGTTCCCACCTCCTACAACATCCCCATTTGTGAACCCAAGGTAGGGGAAGTGCCTCTCCTCCTTTAAAAGCCAAATGAAGATCGTACCACTGAGTTGGGAAATGGCCACAGAGACCTCTATTCCACATGAACAGACCCATCATCACCCACATCCTAGCACTTCCACCTCTTCACTGTCTCTTAACTATGTCACCCACCAACATCTCCACTTGGACCACTCTTTGTGCAGACTTGCCGTTTCTAAGCCACTCTCTGTGGCCAGGGAAAGAGCCATAACCTGCACAGCCAGTGGAAGGCTCAGCAGCCTGCCTGCCTCTCCAGCCTCATGCCTCATTCCCCACACCCTCCTCCATATCCCCAATATGCGAGCTTCTTGTCTCTCCTCCAAACCAGCCCTCTATCTCCCGTCAAGCATGCTATCCCATCTGATGGGGCGTTCTCCCACTTCCCTAACCTCTTCATTTGACTTAGAGGCCCTTTCCACCAGGTGCTTCCCTTGATGCCCATGCCTACTGAGACTCTCAGCCTTGAATTCTCAGGGAGCCTCCAAGTTTCCTACCACAGCTCCTGGCACGCAGCCCTGCTCTGCCTGTTGAGAAATCTGCATCTCCCGCTACACAAACAGGCCCCTTGGAGGTTGGGTTATTAAACTTCTCTGCCCAGCCTCCAGTCTAGTACCTGACTGTGGTAAGTGCCCCACCAGGATAGGTGAGCGGGTGTATGGTTAGGAGAAGTGGAGTCCTTGGAAAAGGGATTGTTCATGATACAGGGTGGGTGGGCTGTACCTCATAAGTCCCTGACTGCTGTCCTTAATCCAACCCCCACCACTTGCTCCCATCCTCCCTCTCACGCAGATAGTCTAAAGTCAGACTTTGGGAGAGAACCAAGATGGCGGCATAAGGTATACACCTATACGTGCTGTCTCTCGCAACCACACCAAAACTACAACTAAAAGACAAAACGACTACCCACCCCCACCCCCCCAACCACGGGAAAGCTGGTGGAGTGGAAGTTCTACAACTAGAAGGGAAGAAAAAAGTGCATTGAGCCGAGACCGGTTTGGCTCAGTGGATAGAGCATCGGCTTGCAGACTGAAAGGTCCCAGGTTCGATTCGGGTCCGGGGCATGTACCTTGCTTGCGGGCACATCTCCACTGTGGGGCGTGCATTAGGCGGCTGATCGATGTCTCTCTCTCACCGATGTTTCTGACTTTCTATCTCTCTCCCTTCCTCTTTGTAAAAAATCAATAAAATATATATATATATATATATATATTTTTTTTTTTTTTTTTTTAAGTGCATTGAGACCTGTAGGATGTGCAGAGGCTCAGAAAGGCAGAGGTACGGAGACGGATGAGAATCAGGGCTGTTGTGCACTGTTGTTTTTCAATTGGGAAGGAGTTACAAGTTCCAGATTCTCTGAACTCCAGTTTCCGGCAAGATTCTGGGGACCCAGACTCACACAGGGAGAAACTGGACTGTCTGCCATCGGGTCAGAAAAGGAGGGTGGCTCTCGCAGAGTTGCGCACTGGAATCATTGTTTACTGTGCTGGGGCAGGGGACACAGGACACTGAACAGAACATGGCCAGGACAGCAGAGAAGGCTGATTGACAGCCATTGCTGTTTGCCAGACCCTAGCCTAGAGACTCCCTGAGACCCCGCCCCACCCTATTTACAAACCCAAACTAGCTGAGCAGTAACTTTTGCATATGAATGGCCTGCCCTCTGGCAGCTTAACCTAATAAATTGCAATTGAATCAGACAACTACAAAACTTCCAAACTCCAAGCAAGAGGAGAAATCTGCAAATCTCCCTGTAGCTCCTGCTGGGTGGCCTCAGAAACTAGCTGACTTGCACCTCCTTGGAGATCCAGGAACCAGTGTACCTAGAGGTCAGTATGAGATGACACCAGATTTCAACTCATCACATACATAAGTGACAACTCAAGAGGCAGACTCGGTGACCACCAAAACTCCACTGAAGCAAGTCCTGCCCCATAGGGTGTCTCCAGCACAGCAGTTCTTCCATTAATAGACACAGCTAATCCTCACAGTCAATTGTCTGGAGGTCAATTCCTCCCAGTGTACCAATAGCAACCAAGGCTTAACTACAAGACTGTGAACCCAGCCCACAAAGGGGTGCACCAAGAGTGTCCACCTCAGGTGGTTGGGGAGGTGGAGCTACTGGGCCCTAAAGGACAACTAGCACACAAAGCCACTTCATCAACACAGGGAAGCAGCCAAAATGCGGAGACCAAGACACATGTCACAAATGAAAGAAATGGAGGAAAGCAAACAAATGGACAGAAAGTTCAAAACCACATTAATAAGATTACTCAAAAATCTTTTACAGCTGAAACCAGTTTGGCTCAGTGGAGAGAGCGTCGGCCCGCAGACTGAAAGGTCTCAGGTTTGATTCCAGTCAAGGACATGTATCCTGGTTGCAGGCACATCCTCTGTAGGGAGCGTGCAGGAGGCGGCTGATCGATGTCTCTCTCTCATTGATATTTCTAACTCTCTATCCATCTACCTTCCTCTCTGTAAAAAAAAATCAATAAAATATATTTAAAAAAAAAAAATCTTTTACATACCGCTGAGAAACTTAGTGAGACCTCTGAGAAACAGTGAGACCTTCAAGAATCTTAATGAGAATGTCAAAAATATGGAAAAGGACCAATCAGAAATTAAGCATGCACTGTCTGAAATAAAAATAATATACAGAAATCCAGCAGCAGACTAGAGGACCCCAAGAATCAAATCAAAGATCTGAAATATGAGGAAGCAAAAAACACCCTAAGAGAAAAACAAAAAAGAAAAAAGTCCAAAAATGTGAAGATAGTGTAAGAAGCTTCTAGGACAACTTCAAGCCAACACCAACATCAGAATTGTGGGGGTGCCAGAAGAAGAGAGAGCAAGATACTGAAAACCTATTTGAAGAAATAATGACTGAAAACTTTCCCTACCTGGTGAAAGAAATGGACTTACAAGTCCAGGAAGCGCACAGAACACCAAACAAAAAGAATCTAAAGAGGACCACATCAAGACACATCATAATTAAAATGCCAAGGGCAAAAGACAAAGAGAGAATCTTGAAAGCAGCAAGAGAAAAACAGTTCATTACCTACAAGGGAGTACCCATATGACTGTCAGCTGATTTCTCAACAGAAACGATGCAGGCCAGAAAGGAGTGGCAGGAAATATTCAAAGTGATGAATACCAAGAACCTACAACCAAGATTACTCTACCCAGCAAAGCTATCATTCGGAATTAAAGGTCAAATAATGATCTTCACAGATAAGAAAAAGCTAAAGTTCATCACCACCAAACCAGGATTATATGAAATGCTGAAGGGTTTTCTTTAAGAAGAGGAAGAAGAAAAAGGTAAAGATAAAAATTATGAACAAAGTGATAACAAATATATACCTATCAACAAGTGAATCTAAAAATCAAGTGAATAAAAAATCCAATGAACAAAATAAACTGGTGAATATAATAGAATTAGGGGCATAAAAAGGGAATGGACTAACAATTCTCGGGAGAAAGGGTGAGTGAGGGGTTCGGGAAGACGTTGGACAACAATCTTACACCTATGGATGAGGAGAGTGGTGAAGGGTAAAGGTCTGGGTTGGGGGGTAGGGAATCAGGTGGAGGGGAGCTATGTGGAGGGGGAGAGGAACATCTGTAATAAACTGAACAAAGATTTATTAAATAAATAAATAAAAATAAAAATAAAATAATAAAGTCACACTTTGGGCCTGAAGTAAGGAGCGCTGGGCCAAGTATGAAACCCCTCTCCTAAGAGACTCCAGGTGTCTCCTAGGAGACCATAAATCCTGAAGCTTTTCCAGCAAGCAGAGAGGAATTTACTGGAATCCAGTCATGCGCTCCCACCCAATTTCCTGATGACTAAACCCTGCACTTCGGAGGAGGATGGTGAGGTTTTAAAGGACCTGGGAAATGAGAAATGACTCTGAGTCATAAGGGTGAGACCCCCTTTCACTCATGACGGCGGCTAACTGTGCTAACTACCTGCTGTCCAATAACCCAGTGACACCCACAGCTGAGACCCTCAAATCACTTGGTGATGCCTTAACCCTTCTGAAATGAGTCAGGACATTGGCCCAGAGGTTAAGAAATAAAGAAAGATGGGGCAACTGGAGGAGGAGAGGCAGGCAGGGAGGAGAGGCACTTACTGAGCTCAATTCCAAATCCTCCCTTTACTGTGCCCCTGTAGGAGGAAGGCGTTTCGGCTGCCCTGCCGTGCGTGGACACTATGTCCCGAACCTCCATCCCCTCTATAAAATGAGGTCAGGTACTGAGCTAGGTGGTCTAGCTCATGTCCAGCTCCACTGTTCATCCCTCTGGGGAGCTCCTTGTAGACAATTTCCAAGCCTCTTTCTCCCTCCCCCTCATCCTCCTTCTTGACCCATGTCCTGTCATTAAGAGAACATGTGCACAAACTCCTAATTCAACCCCAAACCGGGGCTGGAGGGGAGGCTGAAGGGTCTGAGTGCAGGCCAAGGAGAATGTCCACCTACAGAGCAAATGGCGGCATTTGATGAAGTATCTGAGCGTGAATTAGCTGGGGCCCTGAAACTTCACAATAGCTGATCTCATCTTCCTCCTCAGGAGATTCATCTGTTTGTCTCATACGTCATCTGAAAACGAAAAGGACAAAACCTTCCTCTGAGGACTGCCTGGGGGAATGACATCAATAACTTAGGTGTTTGTTGAAGCTGAGCCATCACAAGCAAATTTGTGATTTTCTATCACTTAATTTCCTCTCTGCCCTTGAATTGCCACATTCAATCCATAGTAATAACAACAGTCACAATATAATTATGAATAAAAAGAATGATGACTACCACCACATGCTGAGTCCTCTTGTGAGCCAGGCACAAGGCTTAGCGTTTGTATGTTTTATGTATATTCTCTCTCATTTACATGTTTTATACCTATTATCTCATTTAGCATTCCCAAAACTCAATTTGTAGGCGAGAAGACCGTGTCTTAGATGAAGTTACATACCCCATGTCACATAGTAAGGAAGAATATGCCTTTATGGGTCTAATCATAATTCAATCTATTTCATCTCTAAGTCAGTTATGATGTCAGATGTTTTTCTCCCAAACTCTAGCCTCTCTCCATGTCAATCATCTCTGGGAAGTCTCCAGAGCAAGCTGTCTTGCATTAGGTCAATCTTCCTGTCAATCAACAGATGTTTAAGTGCCTACTTGTGTCAGGTACTGTGTTCAATGTACAAGTCACTCAGACCCAGTGGCCCAGTCTCCCTCATGGATGTTTTAAAAAGCTTTAGCAAGGAAACCAAGGAGATGAGGCATGAAAGATGGGCAGGAAATGGCCAGAGATTTGGGAGAAGGTAGAAGAGACAGGACTTGGGGAATAAAGGAATCCAGGTTAATTCCCAGATTTCTAGTTTAGGCAACTGAATGGACCTTAGAAATACAGGCTTAGGAGGGAAGATGCCACGTCTAGCTTTGTTGAATCTAAGATGACTATGGGGCATGCAGTTGGAGGAATCCAGAAAGAACAAACACAAAGTTATCCTGAGAGTTTACCCTGGGCCACACACAGCTTCATGTAATCCCTACACCACCCTATTATTATGACCCCTTCTTAGAGTTGAGGAAAATGAGGCACAGAGAAGTTAAATTACTTGCCCAAGATCACATGGCTCTGAAAAGCCAGGCTCTTGGATACCAGGTTGAGCTGACCCTTCTGCACGTGGACATGTGGATCTGAGGTTCAGGAGAGGTTTGGGCTATACACAGACTGAAGCCTGGAAAAGAGACCAGATTACACAGGGCACACATACGGTGAGGAAGAGGGCCGAGGATAGAACCGTGGGAACACCATCTCATCTAAGCAGAAGTCAGCAAAGAATGTCAAAAAAGAAAATTTTGGAGGTTAGGAAAAGAAATAAGCCCAGGTGGTTTCCCAGAAACCAAGGAGCAGTTTCCCCAAAAAAAGAGATGTCAATGGAATTAAACAATTCAAGGGGAGCAAAGAAAAGAAGGACTGGGGAGAGATCCGTGGATTTACATTAGATTCAGCCTCAATTTGAGCTTCAAGTCTTTTTTTCTAGCTGGTCCTCCCAGCCACCTCTTCTGCCTTCCCAGCTCCTCTCTTCCCCTCTGTGCAAGGCAAGCAAAGTTTCCAAGAGTATTTTTCTATCTGGTAGGAAATTGGGGCTCATCTAAGATCTTCTTGGAGAAAGTAACCCTCTTTGCCTCACCACACACATTTTTCTTTTAGCCAGAAAGACCCTGCCCCTCCTAGTCACAATCCATTTGCCATATTTCTTCAAAACTTGGCCCAAATCTTGAGGTCTTTTTTAAATGATTAGTCCCATCTCGTTTTAAATGTGTAGGTCTCTTCATAGTTTTTACAAGTAACTACTTGTTGGCACTGAAGGTTTTCCATATATATGTTACATATTATACTTTAACATCAGGTAGACTCGCCTTTCAGATAACAGGTGTCTTAAGGATTAAGGAAAAGCCAATCTTCTGTTTGCTGGTAACCCCTCACTGTATGCTCTGCACAGTGGTTGCTGAGCAAATGCTTGGAATAAGACTGCCCGCTGAATATTTACTCAAAGCAAGTTACTTATTAGCAAGTGTGAGTAATGGGGAGGACAAATTTTTAAGATGAATATGTGCTGATTATCGTATTTTTAACCAGGCTAAGTTCTAAGACAGGGTGGAGTCTCACAGAAATTTCTCTGCCCTGGATGAAGGCTAAGTTGTAATTGGAAAGTGTCTCCAGGGAAACCTCTAGAGCCCCTGTTCTGAGTAGCTGTCCATATTCTGATGACATAAAAGTGATGCATCATAGCAACCGCTTATGAATAACATCCCTGAATTGAGTTCTATGCAGTAACTGAAGAGAAAATAAACGATTCTACTACCATGGGCAGAGCTAAACAAGTATAACAACTGTGTTCATCCCAGATTATTTACTTTCGGTTAGTGCTTGGGGCTATTATCATCTGCCTCTAGTCTAAACAAACCATGTGAACTTTAGATTAATGTAAAATAAATTATTGGAATATAAAATAAAAATACTGAAAATCATTTTTTAAAAGACTTAAGAATTTGAATGAAACTTTCAAATATTTTAGGCCCAGAATTTTAAGAAATGCAATTTCTAGCCCTTGCTGGTTTGGCTCAATCCCGAGTCAGGGAAGGTCCAGGAGGCAGCCAATCAATGATTCTCATCATTGCCGAGACCGGTATGGCTCAGTGGAAGAGCGTCGGCTTGCAGACTGAAAGGCCCCAGGTTCGATTCCGGTTGGAGGCATGTACCTTGCTTGCGGGCACATCTTCACTGTGGGGCGTGCAGGAGGCGGCTGATCGATGTCTCTCTCTCATCAATGTTTCTGACTTTCTATCTCTCTCCCTTCCTCTCTGTAAAATATCAATAAAATATATATTAAAAATATATATATATATAAAAGTTTTTAAAAAATGATTCTCATCATTGATATTTCTATCTCTTCTTCTCCCTTTTTTTCTGAAATAAATAAAAATATATGCTTTAAAAAAAGAAATGAAACTTCCAGAAAAAAGGGTGGTTGGATAAAGAGAAGTCCTCATCTCAAAACTCTCAAAGACCAATTTTAAAATATTCTATTTCAATATATAATGGCAACATATTCATGTTTGATCCAGCAAGCCTTAAGCTAAATTTGTCACCTTTCCTTGCAAGCCTGTATTTCTAAGAATGGCACTATCATCCACTGAGTGGCCTAGTATATGTAAAAATACAATATACACTACCTAATGTGGAGAAGATGGAGAAAACAGAATATATGGCCAAAAATTAGATGACAATAACAAACAACTATTATTACAATAAATGTAAATGCTAACACTTTTTATTTTGAAAAAAGACCATATTAAACTATTCTATACCTATAAAAACCTCACCTAAAGTGACAGGATTTTAAAAGTTGAAAGCCAAAGGAAGGAAAAAATAAAAATGAATGCAAAAAAAAAAAGCACAATTATAATAGACTAGAGGTCTGGTGCATGAAATTTGTGCAGAGACAGGATATCTAGGCCTGTCCAGCAATCAGGACAGATCAGGGCCTTCTGGCTGCCAGCCAGGGCCTTCTTTCCCATGGCTGCCGACTGCTATTGGGAGCCTTCCTTTGTTCTGTGCTGCCCCTTGGTGGTCAGCGCACATCATAGTGAGCAATCGAACTCCCAGTCAATCAAAGTCTTGAGGGGACAATTTGCATATTAGCCATTTATTATATAGGATAGTACTGAGAGAAACCAAGATGGCAGCATAGGTGAACACCTAAACTGCTGCCTTGCACAACAATTTCAAAACTACAGCTAAAAGACAAAACAGATATCATCCAGAACCACAGGAAAGCTGGCTGAGTGGAAATTCTACAACTAGAAGAAATGAGAGGGGCTCACAGAGGCTCAGAGGAGCTGCAAAAAGCTGAGGTATGGAGACACACACGTGGAGAGGATGGGCGGTGGAATGCTTGGCTGGCTTCCTCTAGTGGGGAGACAACCTCCCTAATGCACTGAACTTCAGTTTTGGGCAAGACCTTGGGGATCCAGATTCACATAGGGCCCCAGAGTGAATGGAAACTCAGGAAAAAGGTAGAGGCCTGGAGGTGTGTGAGCGTGAATGCACATAGAGAGGGCTGTAGTGATTACCAAGGGACACTGAGACCCAAGGGCCATGTAGGGCAGGGCTGATGGGAAGCCAAGACTGTCTGCTCAGCCCTTAGACTCCACCCCATCCAAGCCAAGCACAGAGGCTTTTGCAATTTTGCAAGTCTTGTATCTTGCAAAATCTGATTCCAGCACAGAAGTCCTCCCAGCATCGACACAGCTGATCCTCATAACCAATTGGCTTGGAGGTCAATTCCCTCCAGTGATACCAACAACAATCAAGACTTAGCTACAACAAGGCTGTACACACAGTCCACAAAGGGGTGCACCAAGGGAGTCCACCTCAGGTAACTGGGCTGGCAGAGCTACTAGGCCATAAAGGACAAGAATTTCCTAGAAAAGATGGATAAATTTAGAGAGACCCAAGAGATGAAAAAGGGGCAACTAGAAATTAAACATACACTGACTGAAATAAAAAAATATTATACAGTGACCTAACAGCAGACTAGAGGAACACAAGAATCAAGTCAAAGATTTGAAATACAAAGAAACAGAACATTCAACTGAAAAAGAAAAAAGAAAAAAGAATCCAAAAATTGGAAGACAGTGTAAGGAGCCTCTGGGACAACTTCAAGCGTACCAACATCAGAATTATGGGAGTGCCAGAAGAAGAGAGAGAGCAAGATACTGAAAACCTATTTAAAGAAATAATGACTGAAAACTTCTCCTGTCTGGTGAAAGAAATAGACGTACAAGTCCAAGAAGCACACAGAACCCCAAACAAAAGGAATCCAAAGAGGACCATACCAAGACACATCATAATTAAAATACCAAAAGCAAAAGACAAAGAGAGAATTAAAAGCAGCAAGAGAAAAACAATTAATTACCTACAAGGGAGCACCCATACAATTGTCAGCTGATTTCTCAACAGAAACTATGCAGGCCAGACGGGAGTGGCAAGAAATATTCAAAATGATGAATAGCAAGAACCTACAACCAAGATTACTCTACCCAGCAAAGCTCTCATTCAGAATTGAAGGGCAGATAAAGAGCCACAGATAAGAAAAACTGAAGAAGTTATGAAATGCTGAAAGGTACTCTTTTAAGGAGAGGAAGAAGAAAAAGGTAAAGATAAAAATTATGGACAACAAATACCTATCTATCAACAAGTGAATCTGAAAATCAAGTGAATAAAAAATATGATGAACAGAATAAACTGGTGAATATAATAGAATCAAGGGCATAGAAAGGGAATGGACTGACAATTCTCAGGGGGAAAAGGGTGAGGGGGGTGCAGGGAGAGACAGGACAAAAATCATACACCTATGGATGAAGACAATGGTGGGGAGGTAAGAGTAAGAAGGGAGCTGGTGGAGGGGAGCTATGGGGGGAAAAAAGAGGAACAATTGTAATAATCTGAACAATAAAGATGTATTAAATTAATATACATATAGGATAATGTTTATTCAGCAGGTATTATGTATCAGGTACAAAGTTAAATAGCTAGCTCAAGGTAAGACAATTAAGAAAGACTTGAGGTATTAATATCATGCAAAGTGTAGGCAAAAAGGTATTATATTATAATAATTAGGATATTGCACATTGAAGATAAAATCATCATGAATGTGTATGCACTGAATAACAGAGCACTAAAACACATAAAACAAAAACCAAGGAGAAATCAGTCAGGTTTGTAAATACCAGGAACACAAGGAGAAATCAAATGAAATACTACGATTATTGGAGATCTTAATACTTTATAAGTCCTCAGCAGATTAAATTTAAAAAATGAATAACAATAGGGTAAATTTTATATATGTTCTGTGGATACTTTAATCAAAATATTCTGTCTTTATATCTTATTAGATCTCCATTATTAATCAAATAATTCATATCCTCTATATTTAAGATCAGCAAACATTTTCTGTAAACGGGCATATAACAAGTAATATAGGCTCAGCCATCCATACGTTTATAGCTGAAGCAGCCATAGATAACGCATAGACAAATGAGCATGGCTGTGTTACGATAAAACTTTATTTACAAACATAGTCTGAGGGATATGTTTGGCCATGGATCTAGTTGACTGACCCAGGCTCTATATGATTGCTTCTATGAAAGTGGTCTTGGAACATTAAAAAAAAAAAAAAAACAGTATATTTTAGACCACAGCAAAAAAACCCTGAAATCCTAAAATAAGAAATGTACAGACTATCTATTCTGACCACAACCCAATAAAAATAGGAATAAAACTAAAAACAAACACACCAAACAACTCAGAAACTCTACCCTTCAAGAGAAACCGCCTTTCAAGTCACTGTTGTTGAAGGTCCTATTATACCAACACACCATTTCCTGCCCATTTCCTCAACTCGAGCTGCGGGTTTTTAAACTTCAGCAGGGGACCTGAAGTCCAACAACACCCAGAGTGAGAAAAGTAAAGCCACCCAAGTACAATTCTTCTTCCCACCCGTTATCTTCCGTGCCCACTAACGTGAACAGGAAAGCCGGCCGGCGCGGGCTCCCCAGGGGACGGCTGCAATCTCCACCTGGGAAGGAGCTGGGGTCTTCCCCAGACCCCTTAAGGGGAACTCGGGGGGCCAGGCCCCTGCCTCCCACAGCGGCACAGTCCTGTAGAGTCCGGAGGAGGAGTGGAGAGCACTTCCCAGGAATGTTCGGCTCGTTCCCTTTTGCCCTTGAAGCAGGCACCTCTCCAAACCTTGGAGGAGCCTGTCGGTCTCCCCAGTAAAACGCCTCCTGACCCTTCCTCCCCCTCGTTCCTGCCCCCTCCAGGTAGCCAGCCACCAG